>PVKA01006733.1:0-81782 GCA_004027165.1 Ctenomys sociabilis | reverse complement strand
GAGAGAGAGAGAGAGAGAGAGAGAGAGAGAGAGAGAGAGAGAGGAAAGGAAAAAAGAAAAACCACACTCCTGGCTGCCCATCTGGGCTGTTCACACTCTTCCACATTCCTTACCCTTTTTAATGTGTTAATTATATCCAGATTTGTTCTATCTGAGAGCAGATAAGACTTAACTTTGTATTTCTAGTAATTATTTATTAAATGTATTGCATCTTATTAAATGGTAGTTTTACTTTTCTAGCTTGTGTTCAAGAGTTTCTCTAAAGCCGTGTTTAAAATGAGTTTACTTCTAGCAGTAAATACGTGTGTATTTATGCAGTGCTTCAAAGTGCTGTGCCAGTTTTTCTGCATCATAATTACTCTATGAGAAAGGGATTTTTAAAAATGAAATACAATGAACTCCGATCCTTGACTCAATTATTGTAATAAGCCAATGCCTCCACCAATGAGAAGATACACCGAGCATCTCTTAGTCCAGTTAAAGAGGAAATCCAGGACACAGGCACAACCAGAACGGGCAGCAAAACAGGCAAAGCCCACGAGTTCCGTGGGACCCTCGAGGCGCTCTCACATTCTTCCTGCTAGGAACGCTATTTTAACAAAGGGGTTGCAAACATGTGTATTAAAACTGCCTTAACTACAAAGAACCCCAACCCCTGTAAAATGCTGAAACTTTGGTAAGTAACGAGTAAAAGTACAAAATTGTGCAAAACACGCCTTCTGATAAATTGGTTTAAAAAACTGTGAATTCTCTTTCAAGGGGAGGCTTCTAGACACAGATTCCCTGCGGTGCGTGGATCGCTGACAGAACCGGTTCCAGCGCACCGAGGTGCGAGGTCTGCTGGGCTGCAGCAGCGCCAGGGCTCCCGGGAGCGGAGAAGGTGCAGGCTGAGCAGCGCGCCAGCAGCTCCCGGGCCTCTGCGTCCTCGGCGCGCGGCCGACTCACGTCCTTTTCCTCCAGGGCGGTGCCCGCCTCTCCTTCTGCGCCTCGGCCAGGCGCTGCTTCTCCGCCTCCTCAGCCCGCCGCTTCTCCTCCTTGGCCTCCTTGTACCGCCACTTGGGGAGCTGTAGATGGGCGCTGTCCTTGGTGCTGCCCTTGCGGGCCGCGCGCTCGGGCTGGTAGGTGGGCGCCGGCGCCTTGCTGACGCGCACCCTGGGCACCACCACGCCAGGCCGCACGCTGCCGCGCCGCAGCAGCTGCAGAGGCAGGAGGCTGGCCTTCCGCGAGACTGGAGCAGGGCCCCTTGGCCGCTGGGGAGACGCGAGACTGGAGCTCCCCAGCGCCTCCAAGGTCCGGCGCCGCTCCTCGGCAGCCTCCTCCTTGTCCCTCCCCTGGGCAGGGGCATCTCCGTTCCTCCTGGCTGCCAGGATCTCCTGCACAGCCAGGCGCCTTGTCCCCACACAGGGCGGGTTCTCCGGGCACACAGTCTGGCACACGATGGCCACAGCCGGGCTGTAGAGGCTTGTGGTCATCCTGACCATGTGATCCAGGACGCCCCCGTCCTCCAGGCCCTGACCAGCATGGGAGCGGAGTGTACATCGCAAGAACTCCGAGAGCCGCTGCCAGCAGTTCTTGGTGCTCACCGGCTTCAGGGTAGGCTCGGGTGCTGGCGGCATCTCTGGCTTGTACTTGTCACTAAACTGCTCCGGGCAGGGTCGCTCCAGCAGCCTCTGCATGACACGGACCGCCTCCACACGACCGGTGTATGCGGCCCACTCCTGCGAAGACATCCTGCGGCGGGGGTCCCGGGCATGGACATCTGCCCCTGGGAAGAGAAGCACAAACAGGATGGGCAGCTGGGGCCGGGGCTCTCTGGTCCTGCACACAGAGTACAGCGAAGACCAAACATCCAGATTCTCACAGGGCTTGGCCTAGGGTGGCACGAGGGTGGGAAAGCACTGGCCGCTGGGCTACCACTGTGTCTGTCACCATAGAGTCAACCCTTTGAGTGTGCTATCTAATGTTTCATTTTTCCTAAAGAAAGCCTGCCTGAACTGCTTATCTTGCTCATGGAATTTTTAGCTGGGTGTGGTGTGCATACCTGCAATCTCAGCTCTCAGGAGGCTGAGGCAGGAGGATTGTTGCAAATCTGAGGCCAACCTGGGCTCCATAGTAAGTTTAAGCCCAGACTACTGAACTACATAGTGAGACCTTGTATGAAAAATATCAAGGGATATAATTCCCTGACTTTCCGTCAGCAGACACGGCATCTACTAGGGGTCTCACAGATCTCTTGGGTGATGAAGCTGGGACGGCTCTGGAAATGCCAACAGCAAGTGTCACTTGCAAAGCTCCTGGACCCCATCTGGCATGGCTCACACCTAGCTGTGCCCCCAAAGCCTCATGCCATTGCAGCGGGGCTTCTTCAGAGGTGGCTGGACCTAGGCTGTGTGGTGATGAGATGAGGGGTGCTACCTGGGTGTGCCTGGCACCCATCACCAGGCCTACAGGCCACATAGAGCACAAGGGGACAGAACGGACTGCTGCTGCTCCAGCTTTGGAGCTGCGCTGCCTCGTGGCCACTCTGCCATAGACTCTTTTTCCTCTGCCTTCGAGCCAAGCAACTGTGGACTACGAAGTGACAAATAATCAAAATCAACCTCTACCCCTCAACACTTGCTGTTGGCATTTCCAGAGCTGTCCCAGCTTCATCACCCAAGAGATGCCGTGTCTGCTGACGGAAAGTCAGGGAATTATATCCCTTGATATTTTTGATAGGCTGGGCTTCATCTGTTTAGTTGGCTGCCTTCCTAAGCAAAGATGGAAAAGAAAAAATTCTGCCTCAGATCAGCACCCAACTCTCACCTGCAGAGCCACTGTACGAATTGTGCACTTAGTCACACAATGGCATGAGCCCATTCCTTGTCGCAAGTGTCTCAGCATACCCATTGGCCAATCTGCTTCCCTAGCAACCCTGATGATGGACTCCCATCATCCCCCTGCACCCATCATGGCCCATGGGAGGTTTGCCATCCTGCCCACCACATCCGGGAGCACTGCAACATCTGTCAACCCAACTTGGTAAACCAGCATCCACCTCAACCTGGTAATGTGGAAATGAAAACAGAATCGCTACTCGGTTCCTCTTGGCCCAACCTCAGCCCCACACACGGTTAAAAATCAGCCAGGATTTCCAAGTGTCATTAGTCATCTCTCTACTAGCAAAGCAATGTGCAGAACTAGGGCAATCAAGGTGCTGCTGAGTTCCCCGGGGACCCACGGCACAGCAGCATCTCCATTTGTCGGCTGATGGCTGCTGGGTCAGGCAGTGTAGCTCGGCGCTTCCCTGCACTGCCAGCTGCAGTGGCCCCAGCCCCAGCAGCCCCAGCTCTCCTGCACTCGCTCCTGACTCAATCCCATGATACATTAAAGAGCAGCACCTGCGAAGAGTGCTCATTATATGGAACTAGAAACTGGGAGGAACTCATTAGGCACAGTACAATTTATATACAGACTCCAATGAAAAGGGGGCAGTAAAAATGTCATTGCAAAAAATAGATGACACATTAAACCTTAATTAATCGCATGTCACTTAAGAAAAGGAACAAATTGCAAAACTAAAATCTTAATGAACGCTGCCTGAGAGCGACATTTTTCAAATGCTAATGGAAAGGAAGGCAGTGGCTGTCCAGAGTGTAGGGCCCATCTCCACTGCCCTGGCTTTTCAGAGGGCCCCAGAAAATATGAGCCCCAACGTGCAAGGCTGTCCTGAGGGCGCTTCCATTAGCGCATGCTTTATGAAGCTACTGTCAAGGGTGACACAGGCAGCTGGAACCTAATCGCTAAGCCATGAGCAACAGGCATAGCACCTTCCTATCCGTGGGGGACTGGCTCCAACATCTCATGGGACCCCTAAATCCCAGCATGTCACACCTCTCACTTCCACATGACCTGCACAACCCTCCTGGGCAGCTGAAGTCATCCCCAGCCAGCTTGCACACCGACTTCAAGGCACATGCAAACAGTTGCTCCGCTGACTCTTCAGGGAGTAACAAGGCAGGGAAGCTCCACACATACTCAGATGCATTTTTAAACAATATTTTCTATTTGTAGCTAACTGAATCCGTGGTGCAGAAGGATGACTGTACTGATGATTAGTACTTTTCTACAATTTCTTTTAGACAAAACAGAAAACTTCTTCACAGCAAATCCACCCATCTTCTCCCCAGGACACCAGCACATCCTCCCCTCCCTCCCCCAACGCTGTCCTCCCCAGCCTCCAGCCTCCAGCAAGGCTTGGGCTCTGGCCACAGGGCCCTTTGGCCTCCATGAAAACTCTGCAAGCTGCCCACATGACATCCTCGGAGTATTTGAGGCAGCGACCTACTCCACCTAGGCCAGCGATGGCGAACCTTTCTGAGCATTCCATGGCAGCCAACAGCCCACTGCGGTGCATGTGCTGTAACTTCACCATCACCGGTCCAGGCCATGCATCGCGGCTGGGCAAGCCCAGAGCGTGACCTTGGGCACATCGGGGGAAACAGGCACGGTAGCCTCAGGCTTCTGGGATTATTAGCCAGGTAATTCTCGGCAGTGCTGGCTGCACTCTAGGACTTTCCACAGCACTCCTGAGGGTACCAGCAACACCCCGATAGTTGAGACAGCCAAAGGAGTCCCCCACCACTATCAAATGCCACCTTGACTTCAAATCAAAGGAACCTAATGACTGCAGTCTAGGTCCACACTTGCCTGGCCCCTAGGGGCCAAGCAGCACCAAGCTGGGCAGTGACCCTAGTACCTGCACCCCATATATGGACCCCTGAGTTGGCACTGCTGACTCCCATCTTAATTCAGGAGCACAGTCTGGAGGTACAGTGACTCTTGTAGGACCAAGAAGGGACAAAAGTCAGCAATACAGCAAGCTAGAAGTCCAGAGGAAAGACCCAGGTCTGCCACCAAGCCCTGCACCCCTGCACTACGGCAGTGGAAGCACCGACACCACCTTTCTTTAGGCCACCATCAAGCCAGGGTTTCTGATGCTGGTGGCCAAGTCTTCCCAAAAAATGCTAAAGGGGAAAAGCTGGACTTCATCTCCCTTGTTCCCAGGGTTCTTCTGGGAACCACGCCAGACCCCTGCCCCCAACCCCCACCTGGGGGCCACCTGACTGGCTTCCCCTGCATTGCCTCTGGCCTGGACCTTGGGCACCACAGCCTGGCATGGACGGCAGTGCCCCTGCTATACAGAGGCGCGCCCTGGCTCCACCCCAGCTCCCATGCCCCTCGAGCAGCATCTCCAAGACCTCATGGCTCCTCTGTCAGTGCCCAGTGGGGCTGCATCCCAGTGCTCCATGAGTGACCTGCACTGGGGAGCACGCACTCATCATGACACCCACCCCCTCCTGAATTCAAGCCCCTCAGCCATACCTCTTCCTGAGGTCATCCTCCAGAAAAAACTACTTCTCCCCAAATCCTTGTCCCAGGGTTTGGTTCGGGGGTGGGTAGAGTTCCTGGCCTGCAGACTTCTCTGCTAACAACTCCAAACAATTCCAGTGAAGCTCCTGTCCCCCTGGGAACAGAAAGCAACCTCTCTCTTGATAGAAATCAACTGGCTTTCCAGGAGACCGCAGTCAGGGTTGGCCAGGACAAAGAAGACCACGGGTCAGCGGCAGGGAGTTGCCCCTCAGCTTCCCGCCTTCCTCTCCAGTCCTTGCTTCCTAAGAACAGATCTGCTTTTCTTCACAGAAGCTGCAGCAGTTAACGCAGAGTCAGACAGAAGAGCGAGCTCTGGGCCTCAGGCCTGGAAGCCGGCAGCCTCCACAAGAAAACATCACGGCCTCAATTCGGCTGCTCAGCACCACTTATTGAAATAGACGTGTTGCGCTGGGCATTCATACTCACTGAGTTAACACAGTGACACAGCCTCCCTTGTGACTCCTATCAGCACAGCCAGCTGGATAAGGCGCCAGAAGGCAAAGCCATGAGCCAGCTCCTGTGAAGCTGGCTAGATCTTGTTTAATGCAAACCCAAAGTTCTGGTAATTCTAACACTGCTCTCTGCTGCCTGGCAATGCAGATCCGAGCTGGAGTCTGCCTCCTGCTGCAGACTGTGGAGGACATGCACAAGCCAGGGGTCACCCAATTCAGCTGTCACCCTTCAAGCGGAGGGACTGACTCCCCGTTGAAGGCAAGGCAAGCGCGGCTGGGCAGCTCAGCTTGGGAGCAGACAAGTCCACGGATTACTAATGAGCATTTCATCGGGAGAAGGAAAACAAGACTCCATTAATGGAGAGGCTCCATTAGTATGTGGTCTTGATTTTAGAAGCGCCTCAGGGTGCCCGTTCTGTAGTCAGCTCTCAGCCTCCTCGCTCACTGTCCACTCTGTGCTAGCCGGCACGGGGGACGCATGCCTGCAACCCACACTCCGCAGTCTGGGCACCAGGATCCGCGTGAGTTTGAGGCCAGCCTGCACTACATAGTGAGACCATGTCTCAAAAGTCTAAATAAATACATTAAAAAAGAAATGCAGGGCTGGGGAGAGTCCAAGCACCTGCCTGGCAAGCACAAGGATCTAGTTCAATCCCAGATAAACAACACGCCACACTGACCCTAGAATCCTGGGCACCTAGCCGGCCACCGAGTCCAGGCATGGGACAAGCCTGTAATCCAAGCTCTAGGGAGGCTGGACAGGAGGATCACTATGAGTCTGAGTGGTGTAGTGAGACTGTAGCAAATGAAATTTAAAAAAAGAAAAAGAAATGCTGCCAGGACCTTTAACACATTTTTTTAAAATAGTGAAAATTGCCTTTTATTTAATATACCTATGTGGGTTCAGGTTTCTCACAGTAGTACAAACATAAAAAGGAAGTACGTATTATAGAAGCATCAAACACGCCAATCCTTTTAATTATGCAAATGTATCTCTCCTTTTTGGGGTCTCACTATGCAGCCCCGCCTCCAATTCACTACTGTCTTCCTGCCTCAGCCACCTGAGTGCTGGAATTATGGGCATGAAATCAAATTGTAGTGTGGCCTAAGGAGGAATTTACACTTTAATTTTGGTCTGTCACAATAATGCATGATAATAGCATAATCATTTTAATAGTAACAGTACAATAACTGGCAAGTGAAATTTAATAAAATCAGAGCATCTTGCAAAAGGTAGGTACGTATTAGATAATTAAATCATACCACTATGGCAAATTTAATTTTTAACATATAAAATGTAAAAGGAGCCATGCAGATGCTTGAAGTACCTCTGCAAGCATTCTTACTGCTGTCTACCAAGCCCAAGAAAGCTGTTCAGTCACTTTTTTTTTTTCTTTTAAAACACGCAACTCTGGGCCAGGGATACAGTTCAGATGTTCAGTGCCTGCCTGGCAAGCACAAGGTCCTGAGTTCTATTCCTGGTACCAAAAATATCCCCACAACTCTGGAAGAGGAAAATAAAGTTCAGTTTTCTGGAAAGAACTGTAAACTGAGTAGTGACTAGCAATGCAAGCATATAGAAGCCAAGCTTGCCAATCAAAGCAAGAGACCATAGCACAGCTGCTCCCCCCAAAAAGTGCACACTTATTTTAAAAGGCAAGAAGAAGGTGGGCTGAATTACGTGCTTGTTATGGCTTATGTCTGGGTCCCCCCAAAGCCTGTGATGGGGTGGGCTTCTAGAGTCTCCGACTTCATAATGGTTCAGTGCTGGGACTAAGAGTGTGAGTGCTACACCCAACCTGGGAGCGGCAGGCTAAGGGCACGGGGGAGGCTTGCTCTCTCCTCCTCTCTTGTTGATTGTACTGTCTTCTTTCACTCTCAACTGCTGTCTCAACACTACACTCAACCCCAGATACATCTGGAAGAAGAAAACTCCAGGAAAGCTGCCACAAACAGAGACATAAACTGAAATCACTAGGGGAGGCAGAGGGGGTGGGACAGAGGGAGAGGTGAATGGAGGAGGGAAAAGGGGAGGAGGAGGGAAGAAGGAAGGAGGAAAGAGGAGGGAGAAGGAAGAGGGGGAAGAGGAAAAGAGAGCGAAGGAGGAGGGGAGGGGACAAATAGGAGGAGGAAGGACTATGCACAGGAGGGAAGGCCTAGGCCCACCTCAGCTGCCATTCCTCCCTGCCTCCCTGCCTCCCTGCCCTTGTTCTCACCACCTTCCCCAATTCTCCACTGAGCCATCTTCCCGGCAACCCCACCTTCCCCAATTCTCGCAGCAGAGAAAAACACCCCAGTGCTATGTCCTAGCGCATACTAATCACAAGGACCAGAGCGATGGGGCTGGGGCCTGCGCCCTGCACCCCAGCAGCAGGTGGGTGGAGGTGTCGGCAGGCAGGGCAGACACAGTGGCTAGATGTAGGAGCCAGCAGATCCCAGACAGACGGGAGTGGGAAGGAAGAAGTGGAAGAGGTCTGACTGCATCGCCAGGAATGGAGGGGGCGCTGGAGGCTGAATGTTGGGGGTCCACGGTCCTCACCTGGGACCTCATATGCGCCATGGTGGGATGAACAGGCAACTAGTCACAAGGGTGGCACCTCTTGGGCCAGATCAGTGCCCTCATCCAGTCAGACCCTCCACCATGCGAGGACACAGCACCAAGGAAAAGCCTGGGCCACCCCAGATCTGCAGAGCTCTGACCGGGGTCTCCTCAGCCCTGGAACTGGGAGCCACGAGTCCTGTGTTTCTAAGTCACCCGCCCAGGCACTTGGCGAGCAGAGGGACACACTGAGGCGGAGGACACGGCCACCCCTCCAGGACAGGACCCAGAGTGCCATGCAGGCCTGGCCAAACTCAAGGCCGAGAATGATGCTGAAGTTAAATGAAAACAAAGAAACCGGCAAGAGCAGCAAGCTGAGCCACTAGGTGCTAATTCTATGCCCAACACCACATGCACTTTCCAGCTTCTCATTTATTTCTCAAAATAACCTGCTGCAGCTGCACCCAGGTCAGGAACAAACCTGAGGCCGGGACTCACTAGGGCCGTGCGGGCTTGGCGGTTGGTATCCTGGTCATCCCCGAGGGCAAGGGGTGGCTGCTCCCGTCCCATGGGGCCAGGCAGTGTCCCACAGGGGAAGCAGCAGGCTTTCTGCAGCATGGCCAGGTGTAGCCCTGTCCATCTGCCTTACAGCCTGAGCATTCCCCACTCGGGGACTCCCAGTGGGCCAGGAAACACCAGCTAGGTGTGGTGGTACACACTTGTCACCCAGCACTCTGGGAGGCTGAGGCAGGAGGATCCCAGGTTCAAGGCCAATTGAATAACTATGTCTCAAACCCTCAGAAAAGGGCTCAGGGGGTCATGGTCTAAAGTGTGCCTGCTTAGGCAAGCCTAGACAAGTTCAGGGACCTCAAATTGGTCCTTGGCACCACATGCCACACCAGTCCCACCTCCAGGGCAGACTGAGCCAGCGCCCCCCCCAAAAAAAAAAAGAAAGAGTAAGAAAAGGGCTGAGGCTATGGCTCAGTGTGAAGGCCCTGGATTCAACTACCAGAGCCACAGAGAAAAAGGCTGAGAGCAGGGGACAGGGAAAGTACGGAAGGAGGAGGAGAGAGCAGGGGAGGGGAGGGGAGGACTCCGGGAATGGCCTGCCACTCTCTGAGCTAATACTCGGTCTCTATGCGAGCAGCTTCTTTTGGGGTTGGGGATGACGGCGGGACAGAGGACAGAGACCTACCAGCCAGCATGAGGGCGCGGATGCACTCTGTGCGGCCCTGCATGGCAGCTTTCATCAGGGCTGTGAAGCCGAACACGTTTCTCCTCTCCAGGTCCAGGCCGGGGAAGTAGTTGAGCAGGTAGTTGGTGATGGTGGCGTGGCCTGCAACGAGAGCCGTGTGCACGTGTGAGCGCAAGCGGAGTGTAGGGAGGCGGGTCTGAGTCCACCCGAGCGCAGCCAGGCTCCGAATGCTGAAAGGCAAAGGACGCCCCGCGCTGCAGATTCCAGGTTTCTCACACGCACATCCTGCAGCTGCCGCCTCTGGACCCTGGGAGAGGCACGGGGCAGCTGGAGCGCAGGAGGGGGAGCAGCTGCGGAACTCCCAGCAGGAGCTTCGGCAAACTGCTGCAAATGAGCTCAGGCCCCAAAAGCTGAGCTTTATCTAAGCCAATGGAGGTCGGCTGCCTGGGCACGCCGACACCCGTCACCAGCAGGCAGCTGGTGCCTGTGTGTTTCTTTCTATTACACACACACTGCCCTCAGCCTCAGACCTACGCAGATGAGAGTATTCACTGGAGAAACAGACTTCCTGCGAGGTAGATCTTTATCTGCAGAGGTGGCGGGTGGCGGAGCTGTGTCCCCACATGCTCTGGTGAGGAGCGTGGTCACTGTGCACTGCATGCACAGATGATATAAATCAAAAGGAAGCAGATTTTAAAAGCAGCACATGGATTTCTCCCTTTGTCACCTTGCTCCTCTAGTAAATCAATAGACAGCTATTCTAAAGTTATCCTCCATGCCCCCTTGTCAGGGCCACAGGATGGCCCCTCACGGGTGTCCACTTATCCTCACCCCTAAGGCACCTCAGGGGACCCCATGGCCCAGAAGGCCCTCCCAACACTGCCCACCAGCCTGCTCTGTGCCCTAGGACTCCCTGGAGCCCTGCTCTCAGCCTGGGCTGCCCCAGCCCTGCCTATGTCCTGAGAGCAGAGAGAAAACATTCCCCCCCCAACACCAAGTGGCTCTGTCCTCCCAACAACTCCCCAGGCAGAAATAGCCACCCAGGGTGGACCTGATGTTGCCACTGAGGAACACAGGCCACTCCAGGCTGCTGCCCATTACAGAAGAGCAAATCCTGGGACGTGGCTATCCCGACTTCCAAATTAAAACAGGCCCCTGCCGCCGCTCCTCCCTTTCCCCACTTGTTCTCTGCTCTTTGCCACCACCATGAAAGGTTGCTCTCTGCCATGTGGTACTCTGCCTTGGAGCCAGCCAAGCATTGACTGAAACCTCTATAAACTGTGAGCTAAATAACCTTACCTTCCTTTAAAAAAAAAAGGAATAGCTTTTCAATAGCTCTTCAGTAGCTTTCCCTGTTTATTTCCCAGCAGAATAAGTGCTTCTGTATCATCATCTGCTCTGATTATTTGATGCATAGTGTAGACCTGGATGCAGCTTCAATCTCCTGAGGGCAGCCAGTTTTCCCAGCACCAAATACTACAGAGGCGAACTCTCCCAGCATGCCTCTGGCCCCCTTGTCAAAGATGCACTGGATGAATATGCCTGTGGTTGCCCTGTACCCTGTGCGCTGTTCTGTTCATCCACAGGTCTGCTTTTGTGTCCAGACCCCACAGTCCACAGCATTGTAGCTTTATATTACACCTAGAAACCCAGGCCATGATGCTTCCTGCAGCAAGAATCAGCAAATAGGACCACATCAAATTAAACTTCTGCACAGCAAAAGCAGCAAAGGGCAGAGCAGAGACACACCTACAGAAGGGGCAAAAGTTTTCACCATCGATGACTCTGACAAGCATCTAACATCTAGAATATATAAAATGACCCAGCCTGCCATACTGGCCCCACCCCAAGGGCATACTAAGACAATGATTGAGACTGGGCATGGTGGTGCGCACCTGTGCTTGGGAAGCTGCATACAGGAGAATCACTACATATCCGATCAGTGTAGACCTTGCACTAAAAAACAGAAGAAAAATAAAGGAAGTGAAAAGCATCAGGCCCTCCCCCAGATAAAAGCCCCAACAAACACAGGGCAAGTCAAATGAACAGATACTTTCAGAGGAAGGTCAGATATCCCCTAAACAGATGGAAATATAGTCACCCTCTTTGGCCACTGGAATACAAATGAAAACTGCACTGAGATTCCATCTCAGTCTAGAAAGCATGGCTGGCTATCATCAAGAAGTTAATGAGTAACAAGCGCTGGAGTGGAGCGAAAGGATCCCTTCTCCGCTTCTGGGAAGAAGGTACAGTGGCATAGCCACTATGGGGAGCTGGGGAGGGTCCTCAGAAGCTGCCACTAGATGCTGCATTAGTCTAGCCGTTCCTCTTCCAGCTATCTTCCTGACAGAACTGAAGACGTTCCATGACACAATCCGCGTGTACCCATGCTCATAGCAGCACGATTCCTGATAGCTATACCTTAAAGCGGCCTTTATGTCTAGTGACAGACAAATGGATGAAGAAAAGGTGACCTTTCCACCCCATGGAGCACTACTCTGTCATAAAGAAGGATAAATTCAAGCCTTGAGGTCCTCATGTGAGAACAAATCAGTCAGATGCACAAGCTTCAATATAACATAACCTCTCTTATTTCAAAAACCCAAAGTATAATTTTTTTTTAAGACAATGGGAGACAGGGAGCTAGATCTCTGCAAATAACAAGGGGACCCAGAGATGGAGACGGCTTGAAAGATCCAGGAACGGTCAGCCTGTGCACCTGCTGCAGATTTGCACTAAGAGAAAATTGGGGAAATCACAACACAAACACAAATTCACACTGCGAGCAACTATCACTCAGACTCAGGGAAGCATGGTGGCTTAGGCTGACCCCCGCAGCTGCCAAGTACACGGTGGGTCCACAAGGCCCCAGAGAAATGGGACAAAGAGGACAGGGCCACAGAGCCACAGGGCCCGGGGCCGCAGCACTTCCCGACTCTGCCAGGCGGCTGGGCTCTATCATCTACCAGGGCGGCCACAGCCCGAGCACAGCCGCCACCCTCAGCCAGGCATGCCGGGAAGGCCGTGACCTCTGCTTCACTCTTTCCACCACGATTCCTGGGCACAGGTCAGCTGTAGCCAGTGGCTCCAGCAGAGAACTGGGACCTGTTCACAGCCCTGTCCTTAGCCCTGTCCATCACAACTTCCCATGGGTGCTTTACATGGACACAACCTCAGCAGACTGAGTGGGCAGGAGGAGGGGCAGTAGCGACTTCACGAGGAACAAGCGCAGAGTGGGGCCATGCGGGACTGGGCGCCCTCATTCTGCTTTTTGTCACTGTGGCCCAGCCAGGTCCTCAGCTGGCGCAGGGCCTGCTGCTCCCCAGGGGGCATCTGCCTGGTGCACTGGACCCTGCTATCAGCCCCGGGGTCACAGAGCCTCATCCCTTCCTGTGTCCAGCTGAGAGAAGAGGTTTTCAGAGACCCGAGGCTCCAGCCATCACTGTAGTCACCTGGGTCCCAGGAAAGGCGGAGCCACAGAACAAGGCCACCAAGGAGGAGACAGCACCTCCCTGCAAGGGTGAGTCTCCCAGAGCCTCCACAGGACAGGATGAATGGGGGGTGAACAGTGGGCCGGAGCCCAGCCCTCACTGTCCTGACTCTGCACTCTGGCCTTGGCCTCTGCCCCTGCAGCCAGCCTGGACCATCACCCTGGGTTCCTCCAGCCGTTCACGAATCCTATGTCCAGGACCAGCCTGACCTCTGCCAGCTTCCTGGGCCACAGTCTCTTGGCGTGTTTCCTACCTATGAAGCTTTAATCCTATAAATTTGCACTTTTTTTTTTTTCCATTTCCATTACTGGCCAATGCAGGGGCCCTGCAAGCTGGCAACCCCTCCATCAGAGCAAGGCCTCCGGGAATCCTTCCACACAGTCCCATCCCCGCTCCCTGTCCCCATTCCCCAAGCTAGCCCCCCGTGTCTCCACTGCCCTCCACCCAGTCTCCACACCACAGTACAAGGACTTGAGTTCGAGGCCAGCCTGCTCCAAATTCTGCCAGCAGAGGGCGCCATCGGCCTTGGAAATGCTGCATCCCTCCAACCTTGAGGCGAGCAGAGCGCCTAGAGGAGGGAGAGCTGCAGGCAGGGGGCAGGGCCAGGGCTGGGGTGCTCCGTGACTCAGGGAAACCCAGGTATGAAAATAAATTTTAAAAGGGCAGAGGGTTTGTGGCAAAGGCCAGTGCCTGCTGCTGCCGCTGCTGCTCTGCTTGGTTTTTAGTTTTTGGAGGTACGGGGTGTATCCGCACTGCCCACACCCCCACCCCATAGGCCCCAGACAGGGCTGCATCTCTGCTCTCTACCTCAGCTCTCCAGGAGGTCGCACCTTTGCCACAGACCTACAGGGGAAGAGGAGACATCTGCACCCTAATCTGCGTCTGTCAGTGCAAGTCCACCTGGAGCCACACTCCTGGTCTGAGACAGACCCAGGTTTCCTAGCAGGCAGTGTCAACTGGCCACCGCAGATCTGGGGTACATGGCTGCATCTCGGCAGCCTCTCACCCCACCACTCTGCCCAGCACCTTGGATTAGCAAGGGCTTTTTAAAAATTGCATTTATTGCCAGGGTGGTGATGAGATAGTGTCTCACCTGCTACATGGTTCAGGCTAGTCTGCAACTCATTGTGTAGCCCAGGCTGGCCTTGCGCTTGCAATGATCCTCCTGCCTCAGCCTCCCTGGATAACAGACACAGGCATCCACTTTAGCTGTGTTTGCTGTAATGAGAGGCTGCTCCCCACTGGTGAAGCCAGGAGCACCAGAGCAGATGGGAGCTGCCTGTGTGAATCACAGCCGCAAGTGGGCAGGAGAGACACCCAATCCAGGGGCAAGCACTGAGGGCTTCGCAGCGTGGCATGCACCTCCTGACACCAGCCCTGCTGAGCACTGAATGCCCGGCCTGCCTGCACCCTCAGCACAGCCCTAGCCAGCTCCTTCCTCTGCTAAAGTCCCCTTGGTCTCTACTGCACCTGCCCACAGCCCACACCTCACCTCGGCCACACACATGCACCCTGCAGCCACAACCTGGACTGAAAGATGAGGCCCCAGGACCCACGACCAGAGCGCCATGTGGACACCGATGTCCCGCCCCTCTGTCAGCTCCCACTTGGCTCTGCATAAGGTAAGAAAACAATGAGAAGCAGCCTGCATTATTCCCTGCAAGACGGCATAAAGAAAAGTGCACAGCACAGACAATTTCTACACTGCTTCTGTCCAGAGCTGTGCAGCACAAGGGTACAAAGTGCCACTGTGGGCTCAGGAGCCCAAGGGCTCGGAGACAGCAGCTCTCCTTTCCTCCCAGGGTGGTGGCACACACCTGTCCCACCAGAGCTCTGAGAAGCCAAGGCAGGAGAATCACAATTTTGAGCCAAATTTGAGCAACTCAGTAACCTAGGGCAATGCTGTCTCAAAAAGAAAACTAAAAGAGCTGCTCCGGGAAGGTCCTGGGTTCAACATCCAATAATTCAAAAAGAAAAAGAAAAGTCAGGTTATATTCATGGTCAAGGCCAGTTACAAATCAAGATTGATTTTTCTTTTTTCTTTTTTTCTTTTCTTTTTTTTTTTTTTTTTTTTTTGTCTTTTTGAGACAGGGTCTCACTATGCAGTTCAGGCTGGCCTGAAGCTCACTTTGTAGCTCAGGCTGGTCTCGAACTCACAGCAATCCTCCTGCCTCAGCCTCCTGAGTGCTGGGACTACAGGCATGTACCACCACGCCTGGCCTCAAGATTGATTTCAAAGGCTTACGGATAACTTTATTGTTTGTCTAAAAGGTAGGTGAACGCTAAACACTTTTTGTGTGTGAGACAGGGTCTTGTGGACCTTAGTGTTGGGGAGATCCTCCTGCCTCAGCCTCCCAAGGATTTGCAGTACAGGCATGATCCACTAGGCCCCACTAGTGGTAGGAGCCATGAGGCCCTTGGTCCTGGTGACCCAGAGACACCCACAATGGGCCCCCTATGCATCCTTGGACACAGGCTTACATGACCCTGGAATTTAGTGTCACCTGTCACACCCCACGAGCTCCCAGAAA
This sequence comes from Ctenomys sociabilis, assembly GCA_004027165.1. NCBI lineage: Eukaryota > Metazoa > Chordata > Mammalia > Rodentia > Ctenomyidae > Ctenomys > Ctenomys sociabilis. Next base: position 66,162 of record PVKA01006733.1, on the reverse strand, counting down.
ACAGCTCCTGTTGTTTCCCACCACCTACAAGTGAAGGCACTGCTTCTATGATGGGAATCCCTAACACAGGCCACCAGCTTTGTGTGCCACACACCACTGGCAGAGGGACACAGCCACCGACCGGCTCCAAGCCTGCTCTGGCTCTGTCCAAAGCAGGGCCCTTCCCGACCTGGGCCGCCACCTGGTTCCGGAGAGGACAGCCAGCTCTTACCTGCCTGTGCGGCTGTGATTAGAGCCGTGTTCCCCTCGCTGTCCTGCCAGTTGACGTCAACGTGGGGACACTCTGCCAGGGCCACCACAGTGTCCACAAAGCCATGGTAGCAGGCGACAATAAGGCCAGTCTAGAAACAAGAGGGGAAGTGTGGGTCAGAGGCCAGGGAAGAGCAGGCCAGCAGGGCTGGGGACCTGAAGGGCTCTAGGTCCCCCCATGATAGGAGAGATGGCATCCAGGGCCTGTAGTCCCTGTCCCCATGATACTAGTGCACACTCACCACTGGCTCACCCTGCAGCATGGGCGCAGCTGAGGGGCATGGAGAAGACAGGGCAAGGAGGGGCCTCCTCAGGGGACATCCAGGTGCCCGCAGGGCTGCGCAGAAGAGAATCAAGGTGATCCTGAAGTTCCCACCATCAACGTGTCAGGGGGCTTAGGAACTGGGGCAGAGATTAGGAGAGCTGGGGCCTGCAGTGGGTGGCATTTTTATCTTTTCTTGTTTTTAAAGATAGGGTCTCACTATGCAGCCCAGGCTGGCCTTGAGCTTGCAACAGTCCTCCTGCCTCAGCCTCTCAGTGCTGTGAATACAAATGTGTGCCACCACGCCCAGCTGCCATCCAGTCTGGGCATCACCAGAGCCCTCAGCTTTTCCTCTGCCATTGGAGGCCTTTCCAGTTCAGAGACACAAAGCGCCTCCCGCTCACTGAGCGCTGAAATCCTCGGCCCTCGGACCCCTACGGCTTCATCTCTGCAGATGGCACTGTGCACAAGTTTCACTTCTCCCAGCACTGTTCACAAGCACAGCTCCTCTGACCAGCAGCAGGTCACCTGCGCATCTGGAAAGCTGTGAGCACACCTTAAGGTTGGGGTCTGTGTATATGTGCTGCCGAGGCGAGCACAAGGTTGGAGTCTGTGTTCCTCCAGCCCACCTGAGCCCCAGAGCGATCCCCACCTCGCCACAGTCCTAACAACACTGCTCCTCCCTTTCAAAACTGCAGTGCCTGCTCCAGAGGCTGCTGGGACTCCCTGCATTGGATACATATCCCAGTGCATTGCCAGGGACAGCAGGGGACAGCGGGTCTCACAGGAGGAGCTCCCTACGTCAGGAGGGACTCGCGCTGCCTCTGTAAGTCCCATGCCCTGCTTGCTGTGTGCACAGGAAGCCCGGGCACTGGCAGAAGGTGCAGGAGTTGAGGCTCAGTTTAGGCCACCACAAGGGCAGTGTCACCAGGCTCAGCAAAGCCCATTCTGAACATGTGTCGCCGGGAAACTTAAAAGCACAAAAGCAAGAAGTATTCATGGCTTTTCAGCTTTCTCCTTTGCTCATGTGAAGGTCAGGGCGCAGTGGTGGCTTGGCTGGGTTTGGGATCCACCAGGGGCTTTGAGGGGGCACTTCTAGGTGTGGGGGGTCATGGAGGCCTTGGGGGCTGACTCTGGTCCCCACCCCTTCCTCTCTGGAGCTGTTCCCACTCTGCTTCCCAGCCACCACGAACTGTGCAGCTCTCTGCACTAGGCCCTTCTGCCCCTATGCTACTGCCTGGAGCAGCAACCATGGACGGAGGGCCCTGAGACTGCCATTAGCTTCTGGGGATCGGAGCATCATGTCAAGCAGCATGAGAGCTGCCAAATATGCTTGCAAAACTGAAACACACACACCACACTTCCCAAGCCTCCGCACAGGCCAGGCCCACAGCCCGAGAGCCACAGTTCTGCATTGGGCAGGACCTATACCCGCTCCTGACTCTGGGAGCCACACCTGGCATCCTGAATCATGCTGGCTCCTTCAGCCGCCTCCCTCCTCACAGACCTGCAGCTAAGGCCCTGGAAGCCCAGCTCTGCCTGCTCATGGCGCTGCTCAGTGCATACCACTCACAGATGCCAGCCCCCATGGACAGGCAGGGCCCTAGCTTCTAGCTTTGCTGCCCAGTGCCTGACGTCTATGAAACACAGATAAACATTTGCTGTGTGTGTGGAGACCAAACCCAAGGCCTTCAACCTAAGCTGTACCCCTAGCACTTTGTCATTTTTTGAGACAAGGTTTCAATAAATCACTAAGCTTCCAGGCTTGCTCAAACTTGACATCCTCCTGCCTCAGCCTCCCAGAGCACTGGAATTACAGTGTATAACAAATACTCCTCATGAACATCAGCTTTGTTTGTGCTGCTGAGGGGGGTGTGTGCTCTGCCACCGAGCCACACCAGCAACCCGGGGGTGTTCACGTGCTCCGCCTGAGGGTGCCAAGCTGCCTACCTCAGCCAAGGCTCTGCTTCCACTTTCACTGGCAAAAAGGGAAAGGACTTGAAGTCCCAGGAAGCCTCCAAGGAGAGCCCCGTGGGAAGCGTCACTCCCAGCCAGTCCTCCTCGTGGGAAAGGACACAGAAGGGGCCCAGATGTGCTGCCCTGGAGCCTCCCAAAGGACATCCAATCACAAAGCTGGACACGGGGCTGGTGCAGTGAGGACAAAGCCTTCAAAAGCATCTGTGCCACTGCCCGCCAAGGGCACGCGTCTGAAATAATCCAAGTCCAGTTTACACAGGCAAAGGGTGATAGATGACTTATGTTTGATTCATGCGCTACTGCTTCTAATAAGGGACTGCTTAAAAAGATGTTTTAAATAAAGAAACAACATAAGCACTAATAAAAATATATGGAAAATAAATCCAAAAGAATTCTTGCCAAGGTCAGGCTCCCTGGTGAGTTGTTGATAATTCAAAGCAATTTCCTTTCAGGGCTAAGTTTTACATAAAATGCGAGGTGTTCTTTGTTTTGTTTTGTTTTGTTTTGTTTTGATTTGATTTTGCAGAACTGGGGACTGAACTTAGGCCCTTACACTTGCCAAGCAAGCGCTTATTCCACTGAGCCGTCTCCCTGGCCCTTGTTTTGTTTTGGAGACATTTTCACTCTGTTCTGTGTTTCCAGGTTAGCCTCAAGCTCAGGTGTAGTCCAGGCTGGCTTCAAGCTCACAGCAACCCTCCTGCCCCAGCCTCCCTCCTGCTGGCTAGCAGGCGTGCTTCACTGTGTCCACCAAAATCTGAATTCAAAGCCTTTTCTGGACATAAGATCTTGGGTTGCTAATACTCTTATGAGCTTATTTCGCTGCTTATTTTTATCTCAGAGGCTGACTCAGTCACATCCAGGCTGGAAGTGACCTGCGCAGGGCTGTCCCACATGCACCTGGGGCAACAGGAAACAGAGCCCACTAAGCCAGCCTGAAAACAGCAGCTGCGGTAACAACTGCCTGTTCCTCAGACCATTCGCTCACTTAGTGATCATGAAATCGGCTCGTCGCAGCAGGCCTGTCATGCCAGCACTCAGGAGGCTGAGGCAGGCGGATTGCCACAAATTCAAGACCAAGTTGGACTGCATAATGAGACTCCATCTCAAAATACTAAAGCAAGGGCTGGGGAGATAGTTCAGTGATCTAAGTGCCTGCCTGGCAAGTGCAAGGACCCGGGTTCAAGCCGGGTCACTACAAGATCTGACTTGTAGTAATCCACCTGCCATGTTGGCTGCAGAACCCCGGGACACACCAGGCCAGCCACAAAAATGGGTGTGGTAATCCCAGCACTGGAGAGGTTGAATCAGGAAGATCCTTACAAGTCCAAGATGGATTGTGAAACTCTGTACCAAATAAGTAAGATTATTTTTTAAAAAAAGCAAAACAGGGCTGGCCAAGCTTAGCAGATTAAAGCACCTGCAAGCAGGCATAGGGGTTGGGGGTTCGATTCCTGGGGTGCCCTGAGATGGCAATTGAGACTAGGTGTGGTGGCACACACCCGTAATCCCAGCCTTGTGGAAGGCTGTAAACAGGTGGATTACTACAAGTCAGATCTTGTAGTGAAACCCTGAATACCCTGTAACCCTGTAGACCCTTCCCTAAAATACAAAAAATAAAATAAAGGAGGCAAAACAAAGGTGACATTCTTTCCTACAATGAATAATATACCCACTTATTATCATAAAATGCAACATTTTTAAGGAAATAACAATTCTGCCACAGTGTCCCAGCTCTGGCTTACTTAATTGTATAATCAAGGTCACAAATCTTAAAGGAAAAAAAAAAAAAAAAAGAAGGCCGTTTCTTATCTAAAGAAAGAGTTGGGAGAATATAAACAAGTTTATTTTTAAATTTTACTTTGGAAGGCTGGGGAGATGGCTCAGTGGAATAAGAGCCTCCCTGGCAAGCACAAGGGCCTGAGTTCATTCCCTGGATCCACCACAAAAAAAAAAAAATTTTTTTTTTTTTTACTTTGGAGTCAGAGTCTCACTATGCAGCCCAGGCTCCTCTTGAAGCTGCAGTGATGCTCCTGCCTCAGCCTCATGAATGCTGGGATCACAGGCCTGTGCCATCATGTCTAGCTAAGCAAATTCCAAACACAAAATCAATCAGTGAGGAACAAATTGTACCTTTCAGGATCTATATCTCATGATCAGCTTTATGAATTTCTCACAAAAACACTCCATAAAATTTCAAGAAATGAATGTAAATTGTGCACTAATGTTGAATTTAAAGAATTACACTTCCTGGGCTGGGGAGATAGTTTGCAGTCTAAGTGCCTGCTTGACTAGCTCTTGAGCAATGGTTCAAATTCTAGTACCCCCTGCCGTGCCAGTCTTGAAACCCTGGGCATAACGTGCCAGCCACCAAAACCAGGCGTGGTGGCACATGCCTGAACCCAGCATGCTGAGGAGGCTGAGACAGGAGGATTAGTACAAGTCTAAGTTGCCTAGCCAGACCCTGTACCAAATAAATAAAGATTTAAGAAATTATTTTTAAAAAAGCATTACACCTCCTTTTAGTTTTGCATCTTCTTCTCCTTCCCGCTGTATCCCAGCCCCTTGCACCTCCTTTTAGATCAGCAAATGTGATTAACCCTCTCTGCAGGCTGAGAAGGAGCTAGGGCCTCAGCCTGCTCCAAGAAGGACAAAACCTGTTTGGTCTCCCTTAAGGTATGGTGGAACAGGGTCCAGTCAGCCCGACCCCAGGCAGGGGCTACTTCCTGTCTAGTTGGGGCTCCACCCAGCCGCTGGAAGGGGGTCCCTGGGCCAGCAGCAACAGTGAGAAGTCCTGAGCCCCTGGTCCCACTCAGCCTCCAGAGGTAGGATCAAAAGCAGAGTGAATGTCACCGAGCCTCCCCTTCGCCTCCCCCTCGCCTCACACACCTCACCCCACCGTTCTCAGTGCTTGCTGCAGCAATTCTGCAGGCCTCTTTCATGGGCGTCTCCAACTGGGCTGTCCATGTGTAAGGAGGGTGAGGACGTGGCAGGTGCTGTGTTTTAAGGTATTTGTTACAGAGTCACACTACGCAGCCCAGACTCATGGTGATTCTCCTGTGTCTGCCTCACCAGCGCTGGGATTACAGGCGTGTGCCACCACTCCTGTCCTCAGTGGCCGGCTAGCACCCTCGGGGGTAGTGCTGGCACGGCAGGTGGTGCCCGGGATTGAACCCTGGCCCCTGCGCTTGCCTAAGCGGGCACTGCATCTGCCGAGCTCCCTCCCCGGCCCCTGGCGTTGCCTTCTGTGGGCTGTCTCACTGCAGGATGGGGCTTGGCAGCTGCATCCACCGTATTCCCTTTAATCACACCTGGTGAAGACACTCAGGAAAGAGGACTCCAGAGCTGCTGCAGAAGGTGGAGAGAAGATGGGCTGGATGTGTCCAAAGCAAACAGGACGTATGCAGGGGACTCGTGGCAGTGTTTTTACTATAATCAGCTTTTCTATATCTATGAATTCACAGTTGCCTCCACTACACCTTACAGTCACATAAAGGAAAGAACCAGTTGATGGGCCCGGTGAGCCCTGGGATAGCTTGACTCTCCCCACTCTGAACCTGCGCACCCAGGGCACTTCTCAACCTCTCTGGGGGTGCAGACATCCACATGTTACATTTTCTTGGGATATAGTGGCCTTGTGCCCTTCCCTTGTGACACTGTCTCTCTCCAATATCAGCAGCAAGCCTATCACGAATAGCCCTCCCTGGTCTCACCTGCCACCCAGCTCCCTGACACCAGGTAAGTCTCATTCCTGGCATAGGGACACATGGCACCCCTATGTCATAGGCTGGAATGAGGGGTCAAAGGGAAAAGGTCAGATCTCAAGATGAGGCACTGAGTTCCATCTCTAGCAGTAGAGAAAGTGTCCCCAGGGCAGATGAAGGCCCTGTGCACCGGGGAATCCACTCAGCACCCTTGAGCTACTGCTACAACCTAAGGTACCACTTCGACCTGAAAATACACAGGCCAAGGCTGGCAGCTGAGGGTGGAGAGTCCAGGCTTCGGAAGGACCAGAAATGCCGGGGGCAGGCTGGAGGGAGCCCATGGGCCAGCGAACCTGGAGCTCACGAGAGTCTGAGAGCATGGAGCCAGGACTGGGCCTCAGGTCGGATCTGAGCCACAGGGGACAAGGGACAGCTCACACCTGCAACCTCAACACTCAGAGGCTGAGGCAGGAGGATCACAAGTTTGAACCTAGCCCAGACAGCTTGGCCACTTTGCAGAGCCCATCACTGAACAAAACATTAAAACCTGGGCTGGGAATGCAGCTCTGTATGACAGCCTTGGGTTCCACCCCCAGGACCACAAGGGAGGTGGGGAGAGGGGTGCTGCACTATCTCCCAAAGCCAGCACAGTTGGAATTTTCCTTCTAAAACCCTGACTCTAGGTGTAGGTGAGGAGGGAGGCAAGAAGAGCCTTATCGTTCTCTTCTATTTTCAAAATATTCCTTAAATACATGGCTCTCCTGCTTTTCTTTTTTTAATTTAACTGAGTCACCGAGTGATCTGTGATTTTGGCTATAACTGAGGCTGACAGCTGTCTGTCTGAGTCACACGGCCAGGGCTTCATCGTGACATTCTGGGCTAGGCGTCTGTCCTACAGGTGCTCATTAATGCCTTCTCACTTGATTTTTTTTAATGTAAAATATTTAAATTATAGCCTTTTTCCAAATGTGAAGGTGCTCGGATATCATTAGTCACAAGGGAAATGCAAATGCAGCCCACGGGGCAAGCGCCACACACCCACCAGCAGGGCTAAAATTAAAGGCTAACAATGCCAAGTGTTGGCGAGGGCGTGGGCCTGGTGTTCCCAGCAGGTAGGAGGGGAAGACGAGGAACCGCAGCTCCCGTTCAAGCTCGCCACACGCCTTCGTCATGACCCTGTGACCAGCATGCACTCTTGATACCCCCAAAGGGCAGGACAAGAACAGTGAGGGCAGCTTCATATGTACCAGCCACTTGCTGCAACAACTCCAATACGCATCCTCAGATGGATGACTCAGCCAGCTGCTCTGCCCTCAAACTTAGAGAGCAGCTCAGCCTTGGAAGGAGGGCAGCCTGCAGCTTCCTGCTCTTAAACCCAACCGCCCAGACACCAGTGCGGCAAGCTGGCCGGTTCCACCCCACAGAACCCCAAAGCCAGCTACAGTAATCCATGGTGGGCTGGGAGATACCTTGGTGGTCTAAGCACCTGCCTGGCAAGTATAAGGACCTGTGTTTGATCCTCAGTACTGCATGTCTGGCCAGGCCCAGAGCCCTGGGCCTGCTACGCCTGCCCTGAAGCTGGTGGTACATGCCTGTAGTCCTAGCAGTGGGAAGGCTGAGACAGGAGAATCACTAGGAATCTGAGTACATAGCAAGACCTTTTGCCAAACAAATAAATGATTTTTTAAAAAAGAGCAATGCATGGTGGCAGACTTGAGGCCTTTGTCCCAAAGAACAGGAGAGAGCCGTCGGGTATGAGTGTCCAGAGCTGAGCTGGGGCTTGTACGCCATGATCCAGTTGTCCACGCTCGCAGCCAGGTGTGCTGACCCATGCCTGCAATCCTGGCACTCTAGGAGGCCGATGCAGGAGGACTGCAAGTCTGCAAGTATTCAGCCTGTATAACTCAGCAAGAAAGATCCTTTCTCAAAATAGAAAATAAGGGCTGGGGATGTTACCCTGGACCTGGAGAAACCAGAACCCTGGCCCTCACCTTTCGGAATCTAAAATAACTCAGCCACCAAGGAAAACAGTAGTTTCCTGGAGAAGCTGACACAGTACACCACATGATACCCAGTGCTGGAGCATACCCAGAGTGCCCTGCGCACCCCTGTTCACAGCAGGACAAGCGCCAGGCTGAGAGCACCCCAGTGGGTATGTGCGCAGGGCCCATCCTGACCTCTGCCTCAGCACTCAGCACAACGAGCCTCGGGAGCATCACACTCCCTTGCGACACGAGCCAAATGCAAGACAAATGCACAGTTCTGCTCCTCAGAAGACACACAGCGGGCAAGTTCACAAAGGCAGTGTGACAGCCACTGAGTGCCACCCGAGTCAGGCGCTCCTGAGGCTGGATCAGCTGTTCTGGGGGTGGCTGGGGCACTCGTGGAGGACAGAGGATACAGCGTGGTCAGTCGGAGGGGAAGGGAAGCAAAGAAGGCCAGCGTCTGTCTCCAGGGGCGCTCCAGGCCTCCTGCTGGGGACTCTCAGAGACACTAAGCTGAGCCCCAGCCCGGAGCTGGCCCTTCCCATCTCCCGCACAGGGACAGCCTGTCTTGTAAATCCTTATAAATTTGCACACCTTGCACTATATCTGCTTCTCTAGTGAGCACAGACACAGATGGGGCACAGATCAGAGGTACAGGGATGAAGGAAGCCAGGATGGAGGAGGAGGAAAAGGAGGAGGAGGAAGCAGCAATTGCCTGATGCCTCCACACTTCAGCTGGGACTCACTAAAGCATATGGAAATCTTTAGTGTGAACACAGCCGACACTGTGAACATCGCCACCAGATCACAACTACAGTGTCAAGCATCCGACTTTACATGACATACATTTTACCACAATTATAAAAATTTGCAATGTTTGGGGCCGGAATGATGGCTCAGTGGAATAAGCGCTTCCCTGGCAATCATAAGGGCCTGAGTTTAATCCCTGGGTTCCAAAAAATAAATTGTAATGCCGAATGCAAAAAGCACTGAGTTGTATGGTTTACTGTTCTTACTTATTTTTGTCTTTTTGAGACAAGGTCTCACTATGCAGTTCAGGCTGGCCTTGATCTCACTTGTAACCCAGACTGGCCTGGAACTCGCAACGATCCTTCTGCCTCAGCCTCCAGAGTGCTTGGGAGTACAGGCATGTGCCACCATATCCCGCTACGTGGAGCTTAAATGTGTGAATTGCATGGTTTGTAGGTTCCATCCAATAAAACTGTTTCTTTCTTCCTCTTCATCCTCTTCTTCTTCTTTAATGTATGTAGCACACGGTCCACAGGGTCTCATTACACAGATCAGGCTCCTGTTTTTAGCTTCCCACGTGCTGGGATTACCAGCAAACACCACCATGCCCAGCCTCATTCATCATCTCCGCTCGTCCTGGGGGCGGGGCTGGCACAGCATGTGGTGCTGGGGATTGAACCCAGGTCCCTGTGCTCTGCCTAAGCAGGGGCTTTAGTCCACTGAGTTATCCGGCCGCTGAGTTATATGGCCCAATGAAGCTGCTTCAGTGGGCAGTTGATTTCCTTAGCTTTTATTTGTATTAGTGCGCATGCGCAGGACATAAAGTGCAGACGCTTCATGGTGACTTGGTACCTGCCCCCCCCCCTTCATCTTTTGGACTCCTTCCTGAAAAATAGGAAGTTTGTTTCTAGCTTTTAATGCAGCATAAAGGTGCACCGAACATGGATAAACCTCAAAACTACCACACCGGGGACACACGCAGGAGACCAGCCCAGGCTCTGTGACCCACGGGCAGGAAGCCCAGGTGGTGGCTGCCTCTGCCAAACGTGAGGACCACAGGGAAGAGGGGAGACACTCGGCCTGGAGGCAGGCACACTGGGCCTGGGTGGAACGAGCTCAGGGTGGCGCCAGCGGTGGGCTGTATCGTGAATTCTGCTCAGTGTCCAACCCTGGGTACAGCAGTGCTCCCGTGAGAGTAATGCGCAATGAGCTCAAAGGTATCACCACACCATGCCTAGGGCGACGCTCGTGCCTGTGACTCAGTGCTCTGCCAGAGGCACAAAAGCAGAGCACACAATTCTGTGTGGTACACGGTACATGATAATAAGCAGCTCTGTTGACAGCTGGGAGGAAACAGGAGGACAGCAAAGGGATACAAAAAGATTGTAGCTGGGCATGCTGGCGCATGCCTGTAATCCCAGCACAAGGGAGGCTGAGGCAAGAGGATCACTGCAAGTTCGAAACCAGCCAGGGATACAAAATGAGCTCGAGACCAGCCTGAACTGCAGAGACACTGTCTCAAAAAGAGAGAGAGAAAAAAAAAGAGGCTAAGCTATAGTGTGCACGCATTCCAACTCCCCACCAAGAATACTGCATATTGTAAAAATGAATCAGTGAAAAGGACTCAAATGAGGACAATGGTAACCTCTGTACTCCCATCACTTGGGAGGCTGAGGCAGGAGGATCATCTGGGGCTCAAGGCCACCCTGGGCTCTATAGTAACTACTGAGTTCAAGGCCACAGGAAACTGCACAGCTAGACCTTTACTCACTTACCGCACTATGTCTTTCATGGCATTTGACAGCAGAGGGCTCCTAGCTATGGGAAATCAGCCACCGCCGATAGGCAGCCTGCTGCTCTGGTGTGTGAGGGAGAGGGACCTTGAGGGACTGACCACGCCCCCCTGGTTTGCCCTGCTGTGCCCTCCCTGCGATGCTCCCACACAGGCACAGTCTCCTACCGACCTCCTCGCACGTGTCCCCCCCTCAGCCGGGCGGCGCATGGCTGTGACTTTAACAGTCATCCGGCTACCAGCTCAGGACTTGTGCCTCTTTCCCGGCGCGTGTCAGGGGGCTACACAAACCGCGGGGTGGCAGCTACAGTACAGTGCCAGACCAAGGGAGCAGAAAATCCGCCCGCGGGGAAGGTCCAGCCCCTCGGCCCCTATTAGAAAGTATAATAAGTTCCCTGAGCTGGCTCTGCCTCTGGTCACCTGGCTGCGCGCGCCGGACCAGGCTGTGCAGCCTATGCTGGGAACACCTAAACCCCAAGGGTCCCCCAGACTCTGGCCACTTCTCAATCAAGGGGCAGTGATTTCACACCATCCTGTCCCCGCCGACTCCCTGAGGCTGGCTCAGTGAACGGGAAGTTGTTTCCTGCTGCCGAGCAAAAGGACAATGATAAGCCTCTGCCCCATCCATGTTTCCGGTAGTGAAAATTTGCCTGATTTCAGTCACTAAAATTCCTAATTGTATATTGTCAAGTAGAATACTTTTCTGAAATTAAAAACCAAGCCCTTTCCCAACTAGCTGTTATATTTGATGTTTGAGGTTAAAATGTGTAAATCTCTAATAAACCAACTATTAAAATTAAAAAAAAAAAAAAAAGAAAGAAAGAAAGAAAGAAAATGACAGAGAGCTGTTCAGTGTCAGCAAGGCAAGAACCCAAGACAGGTGGCCACATGGTGGGCAGCACCTCAACCTCTGAGGACACACTGGGGTCCTGTCAGGGGTGCTCCAGGCCCCTCTGTGCACCTGGTTCTGAGTGACCGTCTCTTTCCTTCACTTGCTCACTCACTGCCCAGAGCAGGCTGAACCATGCCCTCAGATAGTCCAGCTGGGTGTGGTGATACATGCCTGTAAAGCCACTTTCGAGGCTGAGGCAGGAGGGCTGCCCCAAGTTCTAGGCCAGCCTGGCCTCCATAGTGAGTTCAAGGCCACCATGGGCCACCTAGTGAGACCCTGTGTAAAGAAAAAAAAAAAAAAATCCAGATCCTAACCCTGGGAGATGTAACTGTGACTTTACTGGGATACAAGATCTTTCTGGGTGACGATAAAGGAGCCCTAGAGAAGGAAGGTCCACCAAGGGACACAAATCCTGGAGAAAGCCCTGTGGAAATGGGGCTGTGCTTGGGGCAGGTTCCCCACACAACCAGGAGCTGCAAGAGGCAGAATGGGTCCCACAGGAGGCTGGGCCGCGGTCACCAGGTTGTCAGAAGTCCCTCTCCAGAGCCCTGGGGCAACACAGCGCCCCACTTCAGCCCCTGATGGAGGGGACCAGCACCTCCCAAGGACAGGGAGCCCAGGCCTGCAGCAGCCACACCTCCCCCAGGAGCTGGTGGAGGCCTTGAGGCCCTGTGTGTCAGCACTCTTGTGGGGGGGGGCTGTCACCCCACCACCACCAAAGGTCACCTGGACAATGCCACCTGCCCAACCCCAAGGCTTTGATACCACTCCCTGTGTCTTCTCCAGGAAGCCCTGGTGATGCCTGGTGACACTGGAGAGTCCACACCCACCATCCCTGCCCCAGGCAAGCTCAGGCCCAAGTGCCTCCCACCCATGGAATCTCCAGCGGAACTCCCCTCCCCACCCAGCCTCTCACCCCATTGCAGTTCCCCATCTTCCATGGGCTGCTGCCCAAGCCCTGCCTGCCTGGCCCCTTGGTGGTCTAACCCTGAACCCTGTGAAAGGCATACCACCACCACCACCCCTGCGCCTCAGACCTTCATGGCAGCCCCTCCTGGTGAGACGCCCTCCAGGGACTTCAGCTTGGAACCCCCCACACACACTCCTTGGGGCCCCGGACATCCTGTGGGGCTATGGGACAAACACAACCATGGGGTTGAAGGGTTTGGATCTAGATGTCTCCCCAGCCTTCGGGAACCAGGGTTCACACAATGCCATCAGAGACGGGAGTGTGGGTTGGGCACTGGGCTGGGGCTCCTGTCCCTCTCCCAGCTTCCTGTGTGCCATGTGGGGAGCCCCATCCTCCACCAGGTCACCTGATGTGGAATGGGGGCTAAAGTGACCCCAAATCGCCCTTTCTGCCAGCTGTGGTATCAGGCAATTGGGATAGGGGTCGGTGGAGGAGCAGAGAGGACGGAGGGATGAGAAGCAGGGCCTGCCCTGTTCTCAGCATCCTCCCTAAGGGACAGGGGACAGGAATGTACCCCAGAGGGACAGCCACCTCAAGGAAGGCCCCTCCTTGTCAGGAGAGAAGTGTCTGCCAGCTCCTGAGGACTCAAGCTTGTCTTTCACCACAAGGTCCCACTGACTTTGCCCACCTCAGAGAGCAAATTCCATCCCTCTCACCCCAGAGCACCAGGTGACAACAGCCCAGCTCGGGAGCTGGTGTCTTGGTTACTTTTCTCTCCTTGCAGAGACAAAATATCTAACACCCAAAGTTCAGGAGAATGGTTTAGTTAGCTCACTGTATGTGAGGGTTTCAATCTGTCATCAGCTGGCTCCAAGGCAAGGTGGCACATGGCACAGGGGCAACAGCTCAGGCAGCCAAGACAGCAAAAGCAACAGGAGCCAAAGGCGAAGCCCCTCGTCCCCCCTCGCACTGTAAGCAGACTGCCCTCCCCAGGGTGGGTGCAGCACTGCACCATCTCCCTGCCTGCTCTTGTGGAGGCTGAGAGTGTTTACAGCAACGCCCCGGCCCTCTGCCGAGCCCCTTAGTTAAACTTCTAAATTTCTCAAGTAGACACAATGAACAACAGCCAAAGCCACATGGCCTGTCCTTTCCCCAAAAAATGTAGAATAACTCAGTTAAGCTTCTAGGCTTTAAACTGACACAACGTATCAGTGACGGAAATCATCGGGGAAACCCGCTCCTGCGCTCTGGCAGATGACCCGTAGCAGAGGGGGCGGTCCTCAGCCGGGTCGCATTTGGGGGCATCAAGCAGGGCTGCTTCAGGGTCAGGCGAGGGTGGAGGCAGTGATGGAGGAGGGGCTGGGGCCAGAATCAGAGGTCTGAAGGGAGCAGGGGTGAGGAACTGAGCTGCACTAAAGGGTGTAGAGGAAGACAGGGAGCAAACCCGCACCAAGTGTAGGTGGCACCTGTAGGCTGTTGCCCTAAGTGTGAGACCAGGCCAGCTACATCGTGAGATTCTGTCTGAAAAAAGCCAAAACAATTGCAGCAAGAAAGCTCTGGTCGCGTGGCAGCAAGACCAAGTTCAGTTTCCCACAGCGCGCACACACGCGCACGCACACACACACACACACACATTACAAGACGCCATCCAGAGCCTAGATTAAGTCCACACACACAGAAAGTCACATATCGGGCCGCCAAATACCTCAGTGCATTAAAACACCTGCAAGCAGGTGCAGCGGCTGGGAGTCCGATCCCCAGGCCTGCTGTGCTGGCCCCGCCCCCGCCCCCGTGTAGGCGGCCACTGAGACTGGGCATGGTGGCGCACACCTGTAATCCCAGCTCTTGGGAAGCTGTAAACTATGAGTCCGATCTAGTAGTGAAACCCCAAACACCCTGTAAGACCCATCCCTAAAATGCAAAAAAAAAAAAAGAAAGTACAGAGATTGGGCCTCTGGGTGGAACTCTGTCAGCACGACTGTTTTACACACTTCCTGGCCTACCTGCTTTTCCAAACTCACTTAGCTGTCATCTTTATGCATGGAATATATCCTATTAACACTGTCAGGAAGTAATTTAAACAAAAGCCAGCGTTGACATCACTGCTGCGGCTATGGTGGCTGCATCTCGAAGCGCACTACTTTGATTTTTCTTTTTCTAAATGTGCCGATCCTGGGATGTTTTAGTATAATAACTACTCATGGTCCATAGAGATCGTGAGGGGAAAAGATATTTGGACCACTGGTGCTTTTACAAAGGTTTTTATAAAAGTAATAGCCAAGCTATGTGACTCTGTTTCATTATTTAAAGACTTTTTTTCCTGATGTGAAAAAAAAAAAATTTAGCTCAAATACATGTAAGTTGATCTAGTGAAAAATAGAGAGAAGGGCTGGGGAGATAGCTCAGCAGTCTAAGCGTCTGCCTGGCAAGCACAAGGACCCGGTTCGATCTTCTGTACCCAGGCTTGTGCAGGTCCAGCCCACTCAATCCTGTGCCAATATACAAATTAATATATATAATAATTATTTATATATAAATAATACTTTTCATATACAGTAGTTTATTTTTAAAAGGCCAACCAGCCAGCCACAGTGGTGTAGGCCTGTAATTACAGTCCTTGGGAGACTGAGACAGGAGGGTCATTGTGAACTCAAGGACAGTCAGCCTGAAGTACAGAGCAAAACCATGTCTCAAAATAACCAAAAATAGGGATCGGGGAGACGGCTCAGTGGAATAAGTGCTTCCCTGGCAAGCACAAGGGCCTGAGTTCAATCACTGGTTCTACCAAAAAAAAAAAAAAAAAAGATAACTCAAAATAACCAAAAATAGAAAAGAAACAACCCAAAAAGAAGCAGAAAGGGCTGGGGGACTTGGGCCCATGCCTCCATGAGCATACAGGCCTGAGGGACTTCACCCAGGGCTGGGGACACTCTTGCCATGAGGAGCTCGTCCCAGCCCTGTCCCTCTCCCTGTCCCTTGTCCCACCCAGCGGTCCCTGTTGTGGGAAGAATTTGTTTCACACATTTGCAAAAACCTCAAGCCTACCATGACACATTCAAAGCCTGGAGAGGCGGGAGATTTGCGCAGCCTCCACCCTCAGCTGGTCACCCTGGATTTTCCTAAGCAGGAAAGTGTGGCTCTTAAGGGAGGAACAGAACAGACTCTTTGCAAACACAACCCTGCCTTGACGCTAGCGCCATGGACAGCAAATGCAAAAGGAGCAGAAGGAGGCAGCTGAGCCCCGGGGCCTCCGTCACGCATGGCCCAGCTCAGCCACAGCTGAGGCCACCCGGACACTGTGTCCCTGTCCTCACTAGGGAGCCGGGCCCTGGATGCACCTGGCTGCTGTGCACGCCCCTCCCCCACCCGCAACTCTCCCGCGGGGTGGCATGTAAGCCGCTGCATCGCCCAAGGTCAGTGAGCAGTAGGCCGGGAGAGGCCAGCTTTGCTTTCTGAAAGAAGCATTCCATGCTAGTACCGAGGATTTGTCAAAACTAAAAGATACATACTCAAAATAGTTAGGATAGACATATAGCTATTCTCTCTCTCTCTCTCTCTCTCTCTCTCTCTCTCTCTCTCTCTCTCTCTCTCTTTGGCAGAACCAGGGATTGAGCTCAGGCATTCCACTGAGCCATCCTCCCGGCCCCTAACCACTTTCTCTTAATTCAATGAATAGAAAGATTTGTTCTAATAGTGTTTGTGGACAGGATACTGTGTCTGCATCTTGTACAATGAATAACCACCAAGACAACAATATGTAATGTATTAATTATTGAAACTGTCCTACTAATAGGTTTTGAAATTGTCTCATTGAAACTTGTTTCTCAATAAAATTATTAAAAATAAATAAATAAAATAAAAGATGAACACTGAGTAAAATAAACCATGTGCTGTGATTCACACAACTTAAAATGCCCTGTGCAGCCAGGAGTGAGAGTGCACACCTGTAATCCCAGCACTCAGGAAGCTAGGGCAGGAGGCCTGCCACAAGCTTGAGGCCTGCTTGAGCTACATGCTGAGTTCAAGGCCAGCCTGAAGTATATACTGAGACTATGCATCAAAACACAATAAATAAATTAACAAACAAATATGCATAAAAAAATGAGGGAATCCCAGCTTACGAGGGGGCTCCCAACCAATAGTATAGGCTTACAGTGACATAAATGTGGCTGGCTAGCCAGGTGTGGTGGCACATACCTGTAATCAAGCACTTAGGAGGCTGAGGCAGGAGAACCTCCTTGAGTTCAAAACCAGCTTGGATTCCAAAGAAAGACCCCCATCTCAAAAAATAAACATGCCTGGTGTAGTGGCACAGACCTGTCTTCCCAACTCTCAGAAGACTGAGGCAGGATGGCTGTGAGCCCATGGCCAGCTGAACTACTCAGTGAAACCCTGCCTCAAAAACACCAAACAAACGATAAATACATAAATGTACTTATCTACACAAAAAGTACATTCACTTACACGAAAACCAGCAGAATTATGGGACTAGGCAAAGGCCTGAGTTCAATCCTCGATTCCACAAAAGAAAAAGGAAAGAATTAAAAGACAATGAAGCCGGCAAGATAGCACAGCACCTGCTTAGGCAAAGGGCAGGGACTTCTGTTGGATCCCTGGTACATGCCACACCAGCCTGGCCCCTAGGGTAGGCTGAGCTGGCCACACACACACAGAATGGAAAAACAACAATCAATTTTTTTTTCTTGGTACTTAGGAATGAGCTTGGGACCTTGTGCTTGCCAGGAAGGCACCTATGCCCTTGAGCTATCTTCCCAGCCCATGATCAAAATTAATGATACAGGCCCAGCCAGATAGCTCAGTGGATTAAAGCACATGCTTAGGCAGATGCAGGGCCCAGGGTTCAATCCCAGGCGTGCCATGCTGGCCCCACCCCCAGGATGCCCTGAGACAGCAGTTGAGACTGGGTGTAGTGGCGTGAGCCTGTAATACCAGCACTTGGGAGGCTGAAAAACAGGTGGATCACTACAAGTCCAATCTGAGACCCTGTATACTCAGTCCTAAATACATCAAAAAAATTAATGATGTACATGGGATTATTTATATCAACAGTCATACAAACAAAATATTGAAACAATTTTTTAAACTGAGTAAAGAACTGAAAAACTAAAACAAAGAGCTAGGAGACACATGACATATGCACAACCTTCCTAGTAGCAGGGCAATACAAATTAAGATATTAATAAAACAGTATATACTTTTCACAGTGCAGATTACAATCTGTATTGGATCTGCACAGAAAACAGATCACTCAATTAAAGGAGCTGGACAAATGCTCAGCCACACGAGAAAGCTACCCTATGCCAAATGAATCATTAAATATGCAAGCATAAAAACACTGGGAGAAAATGGAGTTGATGATGTCGCCAAACTTGGCTTAAGAAAACCAATCTGAAGCATAGCAGCAAAGCCAGAAACCATAAGAGAAAGATAAATCTGACTACAAGAAATTTAGGCCTCCTCAGCAAAAAAGTATGGAAACAACTCAGGGGCTTTCAGCTATAGGACAGTAGCTTCAGTCAGACCCTCTCTTCTGCTGACAGCCTCTACCCAAACTGATTACATTCTTTAAGACAGCCCATTTGGAGAGCCAGGCATGCTGAAGCCTCTGCCATCTCAGCACCCAGGAGGCTGAGGCTGGAGGATCACCGTCAACTGCAAGCCAGCTGGGCCCCATTGTGAGTTCAAAGCCAGCCTGCCCAGCAAGACCCTTCTCAAAACCAAACCAAAAAAAAAAAAAAAAGGAAAAGAAAGCTCAGAAAAGTGTATGGCAAGATTTCCTGACAAAAGGCTGCCCTTATTATGCATGCCATGTAAAAAGAAAGACCCAGATATCATCTTGTCTTTTTATGAACATAATTTTTATATTCTTTACTCAGTTGAAATTTTAGGTATAATTTAGAGGCCTCTAAATTATACCTAAAATTTATAATTATGTCCACATGATAAACAGTGGTGACTTTACCTTTCCATATTAATCTAATTCTTCAGGGGCTGGAGGGATGGCTCAGTGGAATGAGTGTTTCCCTGGCAAGTACAAGGGCCTGAGTTCAATCCCTGGTTCCGCAAAACAAAACAAAACAAAAAAAAACCTTTGTGGTGTAATCTAATTCTTCACATGACTTTTACTGTTTCAAAGACTAAAGCCACATCCATATTTTTAATAATTAACATTTAGGGGGACAAAAATCTAGAAAAATGGGCAACTTCATACACTGCTTATAAAAGGAGAAATTTGCACAAGATTCCTAAAAAGCAAGGTGACTTTTAAAAGGCTTCTACTATTAAAACAAGTGAGAGTCTTTCTAGGGATTGGTCCAAAAAGAAAGGATCAGAACCAGGCGTGGTGCCAGGCATAGTGGCACATGCCTGTAATCCTAGCAACTCTGGATGCTGAGGCAGGAGCACTGCTGCAAGTTCAAGGCCAGCCTGGGACTACACTTTGAGTTCAGGGGCAGCCTGAGCTACATAGCAAGACACCGTCTCAAAGCAAACAAAAACAAAACTGGGTGTGGTGGTACACATCTGTAACCCCAGCACTGGGGAGGCTGAGGCAGGAGGATCACCTGAGCTTGACGATAGCCTGGAATACTTAGTGAGGCCCTGTCTTAAACAAACAAGAGTCGGAGGAGCCTCAGAAAGAGAGGCACGCTAAGACATGCATGCATGGGGCAAATGCATAGCAAGACCCCAAGAACAACCAAACTGTCCCCAAACTGCCAAGTAAACTATGGCATACACAGAAGACTGAAGTGTTTCTAACACAACAATGATTCACAGCATGCTACCTAAGATTTTAAAAGCAGAATCCAAAGCTGTCTTTATAGAAGAACAGCTCAGGACAGGTAAGCAGACGCCCAGCTGAGCAGCCCTCGGACATGGGCGCCTGGTTTGATTTCTGGCGTGGTTCGTGGGCCGGCTCCCCCGCGAACACCCCTTGGAAGAAGAATCGAACGCAGGCGCTGTGTGCACCATGGGGAGGGGGCGAGCTCGCGCTGTGCCGACTCAGGAGCGCATCCGGCCGCTCGCAGCCCGCGGCTCCGCTGCAGCCCCTCCCTCCCGCTCGCCTGCAGCACAGAGCTGCCCCGCACCGGGAAGGTCCCGCGCATGGGTCTGGCTCAGACTCCAGGACTCCAGCATACCAGACAGGCCAGCGAGTCCCAGCCCGGGCGTGGAGAAGCCGCCCTGAAGAAGCCCTCAGCTCTGGGGGCCGCGGACGGAGCTGGCTGTCTCTGCTGGTCGCTGTCGGGAACCAAGGGAGCCTATGCTGCTGCGCAGGGGCTAGGAGCCTCGGACGCGGAGCTGGAGGCAGCTGGGCAAGGGGTGACAGCTTCACCTCAAGAAAAGAACACAGGACCGCACCCCTCAGGAGGCTGGAGCAGGAAGACCCCCTGAGCTCAAGGACAGCGGGGGCTGCATAGCCATAAACACCTTGTCTCTAAAAACAAATACAACAATAAAACCAAGGACGATCCTCACAGCAAGTCATGGGACTCAGTGGCAGCGTCAAGGCCAGGCACGCCCCATTTGTTTTTTAAGTATAGATGGCTGGCCTCCAACTCACAACCATTTGATTTACGATATTTTTGGCTTCATGATCATGCAAAGGTAGCATGCATGCACACAAATTGTGCTTCAGGTTTTGAGGGAGTTTTTTTCTCCCACTTTTTTTTGAGACAGGGTTTCAGTATGCAGCTCAATGATCCCTGAGCTCAGTGATCCTCCTGCCTCAGCTTTCTGAGTGCCGAGATGACAAGCACGCGCTGTGCCATCTGTGTTGAGGTGTTTTTGTTTTTGTTTTTAAATGACAAAAGGGATCCAAATATATTTGTAAGAAGAGAGAAAGGGCAGGCAGAGAGAGAGAAAGCCACGCTGATGAAGAGTCCGGTCTGGTGGGAGGGAGGACAGGCCAATCTTGGAGAGGTATAAACAGCCTTTCGCATCTGCGCATCCAAAGACAGGGCACCCGCTGCCTGCCCACAGCCCTGTTCCCGGAGATGGCAGTGGAGAAAGCACAAGGGACAGGGCGAGCCGAGGGGAGTGACCTCAGCCTCCTCCTTTCCAGTCTTTGGGCTTATGAGTAAAACTGCAGCGTTTGGTGACTTCCTCGTGCTGGGGAGCTACGCATGCGTGCTGCAATCCGTGCTTTTTCTGTTCTCCCCCTCCATCTCTTCGACCCCTTCCTATTTGCAGAAGATCCATCTCCTCACTTCCTATCATCTATCTTTTACTTTGCTGTTTGTTTACCTGCTACATTTCTCACATAAGAGAAATGATTGGTGAGGGCAGGGAGATGGCTCAGTGGAATAAGCGCTTCCCTGGCAAGCTCGAGGGCCTGAGTTCAATCCCCGGTTCAAAAAAAAAGAAAGGAAGAAAGACAGACAGAAAGAAGAGAGAGAGAGAGAGAGAGAGAGAGAGAGAGAGAGAGAGAGAGAGAGAGAGAGAAACAACATTGGCTAGTTAAGCTTGTGTGTCTGATTTATTTTACTTCATATCATAGTCTCAAAGTGCACCATTTTGCTACACAAGGCTCAAGTTCATCTTCATGGCAGCGTAGTACTCCATTGAGTTATGCTATAGAGCTATGCTAATTAGAAACAGCATGGTGTTGGCACAAAGGCAGACTTGTGGGTCAACAGAACAAAACAGAGGCTCACAAAACAATGTCAGACACTCAGACATCCAATCTTGGACAAAGGAACCATTAACACCCCTCTTGGAGGAAAGGTCGCCTCTTCTTCTTCATGCAGTGGTGTGGGACACGTCACGCTTGGACTGCGCTCCCAGTGGGCTGTCCACTGGGAGACAAGGTGAGGAGCCTTCAGGTGGATGAAGGCCTCAGTAGGTGGTTGCAGTGGGTGATGGGCACTTCCGGCAGGACCGGGCCACAAAGGTCACCAGCTTCCTTCCTAAAAAGCCTTCTATAAATAGGTGGAAACCTTTCCATAAATAACCAACATAATCTACAGAAAGCAGGTCAGCGCTTGCCCAGGCCAGGGGCTGACGGCAGCTGAGTGAGGGCGGTTCCTTTGGTTCCTCTGGGACGGATGAAG
Organism: Ctenomys sociabilis; assembly: GCA_004027165.1. Classification (NCBI taxonomy): domain Eukaryota; kingdom Metazoa; phylum Chordata; class Mammalia; order Rodentia; family Ctenomyidae; genus Ctenomys; species Ctenomys sociabilis. The sequence continues at coordinate 44,573 of PVKA01006733.1, read as the reverse complement.
GCCGGGGATGGCTTCTCTGTTTTACGGTTAGGGGATTTCTCACTACTTAGAACTTTAATTATTACTTTTCCTTTTTTAAAGAACAAAAAAAAAAAATGTTTTCCTGTTCCTCAGGATCCAGTGATGACTTAGTTTGGATCATTTAATCACTTTAACATTTTTAAAATCTGAGCTTATGACAGTTCTCTATTTTTAGAGCTGATTACTGATACCCAAGATCCTGGGATTTTTTTTAAAGTGATTTTTAAGGTCATGGGCATATAGTTTTATTAAATATTTTTATTTATTTAGTATTTTAAGATTGGGTCTGGTCTTGAACTCACCAGGTAGCCGAGGCTGGCCTGGAATTTGTGGTAACCATCCTGCCTCAGCGTCCCCCAGTGCTGGGGTTACAGGTGTGCATGGCTCTGCCTACCACAAAATTTTTAAAAACTATTTCCTCTGCTTGTGGAAAACTATTCAAGACACATACTTTTTCATTATCCCTCCAGCATTTAACATTGTGTTTTTATAGCAAAAGTTCAAAAATATTCTTTTTTTTTTTTAGAAAAAAGCCATTACTCAATAACAGCTTCTCTATGCTATTGATTAAAACCCCACAGCTTTCCCCCAGATGCTGAAGTCACAGAAAATAAATACATCTGCAAACACGGGGATGGAACTTGCTCCTTCAAAACGAAAGGATGGCACAATCATGTGATATATACCAGAAATCTAGCACTCAGGAGGCTGAGACAGGAGGATTCCTACAGCCACTACTGGCTATAGTGAATTTAAAGCCAATATAAACCACATAGCAAGACCCTGTCTCAAAAAAAAAAAAAAAAAAAATTGAGCACAGGGGCCCAGAAATCTGGCGGTCACTAAAGACCCAGAGTTAGGGTCTCGCCGGTCAGCAGAGCCTGGGTTTCCTAGGACCCTGTGCACACCCTGACACCAAGGCCAGCAATACTTCAGCAGACAGCAGTGTCCCTTGAGTTGGTGATACAGGCGGGCCCTCCTGACAGGGACATGCTGGCCTGGCCTTGAGGATGCTGCCTGGACATTGCCCTAGAGAAGAACGCGAAGCGAAAGGACACTTAGGGAGCTCAGGCAGGCAGATCCTTCCTGCCGGACCCAGGATGGGCCTGCGTGGCGGCGCATCCAGGCATCTGGGCACCTGGGGGCACGCGGCCTCTCGCACCTGGGGGCACGCGGCCTGCCTCTGCAAGCTGGAAACCGCTCCCTGCTACCTCGCGCTTGAGGTCAGGCTATGGTCCTTCTGCCTGGGCGTCCGAACTACCCGGACTGTGAAGGGCGATGGAAAGTCACCTCCTCACCCTGTAGCCCTTACGAACGCCTTCTGCAGCACACCTGCGTGCCAGACGGGCAAGCACCAGGTGCACACTGGCATGCTGAGGGCAGTAGCACCGCCCCCACACCGACGCTGGCCCCAGGGTCTGCAAAGAGGAGTGGCGATTCTCTCCAGCCGGGTGGAAGCTCCCCGCCCCTGGGCTCTGAGGCAGCCACCACCCAGCTGGGCCTAGAACGCATGAAGGTCCCGGAGGGTGCAAACGCGAACAAGCGTACCACATGTGCACATTCATGTCCGCACGGCACCAGCTGCCCACTGGACGGCTGCGTGTGTTGCCTCCACCCTGCCTCAAGGAAGCAGTCTTTGTCTCAGGTATCACCCTTTCTCTGTGTTCTTTTGTCTTTTCAGTGAAAGAAACCCATTTCCTCAAGGAACTGTCCCAACCAGGGCTGGGACAAGCCCAAGTCTCTGATTCTCAGGCTGGGCAGCTTGTGTAAAGGGAATCTTGAGAAATTAAAAGAGAAACAAACTTCTCAAAGCGGTATCTGTCACAGACAGTGTTCTCCTTTAGACTAAAACCATTCTGTTTTTAAACAAAGCTTAAAAATACCTTTAAGCCAGTCATAGTGACATACCCCTGTAATCTCTGCACTCAGGAGGCTAAGGCAGGAGGTTCACCAAAAGTTCAAGGCCAGCCTGTGATACATAATGAGACCTTGTCGCAAAAAAATAAATAAATAACCAACAAGTAATATTTTAAACTTTTTAAAAAAAATCTTTTTGAGACAAGGTCTGCTTATGCAGTTTATACTGGCCTTGAACTCACTTTGTAGTCCAGGCTGGTCTCGAACTCATAATGATCCTCCAACTTTGGCTTCCAGAGTGCTGGGATTGCAGGTGCATGTTACCTCACCTGCTAAGTGTGTGTGTGTGTGTGTCTGACTCAGCCTGCCCTGATGGTGGGGCTGGCACGATATGTGGTGCCAGGGGTAGAACTGAAGCCCCTGCACTTGCCTAAGCAGGCACTTTAGACTGCTGAGCTATATCGACAGCCCAAGGCTGATTTTTTCAACTTAAAAAGAAAAAAACATAATGGGGAGGGGAAGAAAATGAAGAGAAATGAAGATCGCTCTGTACATAGGCCAACTCCTCACAATGAATGTAATCAAAGGAGGCCGGGGAGATGGCTCAATGGAATAAGTGCTTCTGCCTGTTAAGCGCAAGGACCCGAGTTCGATCTTGGTACTGAATGTGGTGCAGGACCCAGAACCCAGGCACACTGTGCCAGCCATTGAAAGCAGCCCCTCGTGGTACACGCCTGTAATCCCAGTGCTGGGGAGGCTGAGACAGGAGGGTCATTATGAGTCAGAGCTGTATGGCCAGACCCTGTACCAAATAAATAAAGATTTTTTTTAACTCCTATTTAAAAAAAATCAGAAGAAAGTAATAATAAAAATATTAATATCAAAACTGCCTGAAAAAAGCAACAGTGAGACCTTGAGGATAAGGTACAGCAGGAAAACCTTGACAGATCCAGAGCAAATCTCTACAAAGAATAAAAATTAGTTTTGTTTTTTGTTTTGTTTTGGTTTCTTTGTGGTCCTAGGGATTGATCTCTGGATCTTGTGCTTGCCAGGCAGGCATTTATCCCAGCCCTAAAATTAGATATTTTTTACTGTATTTTCTCTCCATAAAGGAGAGAAATGGCACAAATTCAAAAATACAAGGACAAAAAGAATAGAAATACAGTGGTTATAGCCAAGATTAGAAAGAGTGCTCCTCCAGGGCACTGCTGCCTATGTGCATGACACCAGTTTATTGGAAGGCTGAGTCAGGATGATCACAAGTTCAAATCCAACCTGGGCTGCTCAGGGAAACATTGTATCAAAGTAAAATATTTTTAAAGAGCTGGTGCTGCAGCTCAGTGGCTGTTCATTCCTGGGTTTAAGCATCAGTACCAAAAACTAAAGAGTTCTACAACAACTTTACAACATTAAATTGTTTTTGTTGTTTTCATCTTTTATTTATTTATGTATTTGGTACAGGGTCTCGCTATGCAGCTTGGACTCATAATGATCCTCCTGTCTCAGCCTCCCCAGCGCTGAGATTACAGGTGCACACCACCAGGGTCCTTGCACTTGCCAGGCAGGCGCTTAGACCACTGAGCTATCACCCAAGTCCCCTATAATATTAAATTGTAAAATAGAAAAAAAAATGGAGTGGTTTTGCATAAAAACAAAAGCTAGTGTGAGGGACCAAGAGGGAAAATGGGCTTGGTTTTCCTGCAGCCACAGCCCCATGGGCCTGATGAATGCAGAAGTGGCCAGAGCCACCAAAGGTGGGTGCAGTGTCCAAAGCCAGCCTGGCCCACAGAGGGCCAGGGGAGAAGAGGCTCCTTCCCCAGAAGCTGGGCTAAGGGGCAGTGTGTGACCATCCGTCTCAGCCGGGCTCCTCTCCTGCTCCCAGGTCAGCTACAGGGGCACAGGGATCTGTCACCACCAGGTGGGCTCTCCACGTGTGCATGCACACACACTCCTGCACCTCCCCGCAGTCATGCCTCCTACAATCTCAGCGCTTGAGAGGTTGAGGCAGCAAGAGGCCAGCCTGGGCTACCTTGTCTCAAACACTGACAAGAGGTGGCTCTTGTGGTACTGAGGTCTGAACCCAGGACCTTCAGTACTGAGACACAACCCTGCCTTTTTTTCATTCATTCATCCATTCCTTTTTATTTCAAGGCAGGGTGTCACTAAAATGCTCAGGCTGAGCCAGCCAGTCTGCAACAAGACACAAAACAGTGTCTAACACACAGCACGTTTTAGAGAATATGACTAGTCACTGTGTTTGCTGTATTTTGCTGCTTTTTTCTTTCTTTCTTTTTTTTTTTTTTTTTTTTTAACTTTTTGAGACAGGATCTTGCTATTCCGTTCAGGCTGGTCTTGAGCTCACTTTGTAGCTCAGGCTGGTCTCAAACACCCAACAATCCTCCTGCCTCAAGCCTCCCAAGTGCTGGGATTACAGGGGTGCATCTCCACTCCCCGCTGTATTTTATCTTCATTCTAAGAGTCTCCTCTGGGCCAGGGATAGAGCTCAGGAAGTGAGAGATCCTCAGTTTGATTCCCAGTACCAAAAAAAAAAAAAAAAAAAAAAGATCACCCAACTAAGAACCTCTTTGTCTTTGGACTTCATGTGTATTTCACAGTCACAATAAAATTCCACCTTTATTCTCAATGTATTGTGCAATGTAAAGAATACTCATTTGAAGTGTTGGGTTGGTTGGGTCTTGCTATGTAGTGCAGGCTGGCCTTGAACCCACTTATTTAGTCCGGCTGACCTCAAACTCAGGAGGTCCTACTGCTTCAGCCTGCCAACTGCTGGCTGTGTCTAGTCTCCCCAAAGCCTCATGTAAATCATGAGGCCAACACAACCGGAGAGGGGTTGAGGCCAGAGGACCAGGGTGGGGCTCTAGGGGCGGGGCCAGAGAGGCAGAACCGTTAAACTGTTGGAGCACCTCACCTCCTCCACCTCCCCCCCTCTGGGGTGTGGAGCCGGTCATCCAGGATACTGGGAGCCCTGTAGCTCAGGACCACAGCATCTGCAATTGGGGCTGTCCTGGGTGGAGAGATGTTGGGAAAGGCCGAGGCCCTGACTTCTCTCCTGAGCAAATAAGACTCAGAGGTCTTGCCACGAAATTTAAGCTTTTAAACTATGAAATCACCAATAACTGTGAGTTAAATAAACTTTTTCTTCCTTCATTTTGAGAATCAGGTATTTGTCCCAGCAAGGAGAGAAGGTATGTACCACCATGCCTAGCCTTGAAGTTTTATTATTTTATTAAAAATATTTAAGAGGCATCTTGGGCTGGGGAGATAGCTCAGTAGAATAAGCGCTTGCCTGGCAAACCTAAGAGCCTGAGTTCAATCCTCGGTTCTGCCAGAAAAAAAAAAAAAAGAAAGAGGCATCTTACAAATGTTGCCCCTTTTACAAGATGTGACAGTTACTGCCAAGTGGGGTTTGAGGAATGTATGCTCAACAAAAAAATATTTAACGTGTGAATTTTTTTTTCAGAACCAGAAATTAAACTCAGCCCTTGTGCTTGCCAGGGAAGAGCTTATTCCACTGAGCCATCTTCCTGGCTCTAACATGTGAACTTTTTAAAAATAAAATAAAATGAAATGTCCAGGCTGGGTTTGACCGTGGGATCCTCCAGCCTCGGCCTACAAAAATACAGGGATGATGTGTGCCACCACGTGGTTTGCAAGAATTGCTTTCCCTCTGGCTCAGAGATACTTTCCCACTCCGTCTCACTCCACCTGATTCTCTGGCCTCCAGGAAGGGTGAATCTATGGCTCAGAGTAGAGACCAAGGGCCCACCGCTCCAAGGACAGAAGAGGAGGGGACTGAAAGCAGACAAACGAAAAGACTCCACCTTTCCACTTTCATAATCTCAGAGAACAGGAGGGGGCGACGTCGGTGCTTGGCACAGGAAACCCAGAAAGCTGGAGGCAGTGTTCTCTCCAAGCCAGGGGTAGCAGGCTAGTGGGACATGGGGTCCCCAGGCGCCAGCATGCCAGGGGCCGCACAGCCGCAGGTGGAGGCAGCACCAGCCCATCATTTTCACTCCTTTACAAACAGGGCAATTGAGACAGAGGAGCGGGGAGACTCAGCCAGCCACAGCTCCCGTGTGCCCCTCTCAACTGTCTCGGGCTCTCACGGGATCTGGAGATCCAGGCTCGGGTTCCAGCAGTCTTCCTGCCATCTGCAAACTTTGGTTCTCCAAGGGTGACATGCCAGGCTGAGCCCTGCGTGCTCAGGACGGAGGTCAAGAGACCGAAGGGCGTGGGGGCGTGGGACAGAGAGCTGCCCTGCTGGTCCACACTGGCTTGGGGTCACCTCATCAGGAACGTTTCTGGTAGGAACGTCGGACCCCACAGAACACTCAAGAAACTGAAAAAGCTCAGAGGAAAGCCCTGCCTTGGGACAGAAGACAAGGGCTGCGGGGTACCGAGCAGCCACCCAGCCGCAAGTATTGAGGGTGCTGTCCTCGGGCACAACCCCCCCAGGGGCTGACCCTACCTCATGCAGACTTCCTCCAAGTGAGAACTCAGTCGTGCCCTTTCCACGAGCGGGAATCCACCCTCGCTCCGGCGTCTTAGGTGCCTCGGAGGAACGCAGCTGGGGACACAGAGGCAGCCAGCCCCGCCTAAGTCGCAGTCACAAGCCGGGTCTCCAAATAAGCACGATTTCCTCCACGCCAACGATACGCGCCCCCCATTCGTGCCAGGCTAAGTCTGCAGATAGCGGGGACTCTAAGCAACGCGGCGATCAGCAGAGCCGCTGCGCGCGTCGGCTCCAGGACCAGGGGCAGTGGGCACCGCTCACCTGCGCGGGCCGGGGCGCGCGGAGGGTCGTTGAGTGCGCACGACAGCCTCAACTCCCTCCGCTCTGCTAAACACCTCTGGCCTCCCTTTCGCCCACACAGCCCGTGGGGACCGTTCCCTGCCCGAGACTGGGCACTGGCTTGCTGGCGGCAGAGCGAGGAAAGACGCTGCAGCGCGGCGCGGAAGGGCGCGGACGACGGCGGTCGTCCCCGCCGGTGAGGGCGAGGGGCCATGGGACGGGGACTGGTCGAGGGACCCCGCAGCACCGACCTGGCCCGACCCCGGGGTCCCGGCGGGCTCTTACCCTGCCGTTGCGGTCGGTTTCCCGCACCTCCTCCGCGCTCAGCCCGCGCCGCGCCAGCGCCCGCAACAGCCCCGCGTCGTTGGTGCCGGCTGCACGCAGCAGAGTGGCGCCCGCGGGCACCGGGACGGGCTCGGGGGCGCCTTCGAGCTCAGCGGAGCCTGGCTCTTCGCCGCGCCCCGGCGGGTAGAAGCCGTCGTCCGCGGCCACACTGCGGACACCCGGCAGGCAGGCAAAGTCCTCGAAGTCCTCGCAGTCGTCCGCTGGGTCCTCGCCTGCCTGCGCGTCCCGGGCTGGGGACGGGGACGGGGACAGGCAGCGCGCCCCACCGTCCCCATCGGACCCAGGCGCCGCCAGGAGCACCATCCCGGGGCCGGAGCCGGGCTCCTCAACCGTGCGCCCAACACCGCCGAGTGGAGCGCCCGCTGTGCTGCCGGGTGGGCCGGGCTTTGGGGGCGGTGCTTAGTGTGGGCGGGGCCTTCTGGGGCGGAGTTTCGATTGGCGGGACTTTGGGCCGGGGCTTGCGGAAGGTTGTGGGCGTGGTTTGTGTAGGCGGAGCTTGGGGCGGGGCTTCGAGGGGCGGGCCTGTGGGGCCTAGACTCAGCTTGCCTAGTGAGGAGGGGCACTACAGAGCCTCAAATTTGAGAAGCGCAGCGTGAGGACGCCGGAGTGCAATCCCAGCCGGCCGGAGGCAGAAGCGGGAGGAACGCCGTGAGTTCGGGGTCACCCTGGGCTGAATAGTGAGACTCTACCAAAATAATAGTAAAAATCGATTAATGAAAAGAGCACTTGTGCAGAAGTGTTTGGAAAACTCCGGAAAGGGGAAGACACAGCACCCAGTCACAGCGGTGACCCCGCTATGGTCCTGCCCCGCGCCCCTCTGCCTCCCGGGACGGGGCACAGGATTGCCCCAGACTCTCTTTTGGAGGAGGGTTCCTGTGGCCGAACTCTCGTGGACAACCCTTCGTGGAGGCCCAAGGTGGAGCCAGCCCGTTTTCCAGGGCGCTCTGTCTCCCGTTCCCACCGACTTCACCGACGTCCAACCTGCAGCCCTTAGAGGCCGTGGGGGACGACACAGCAGGACAACAGCGCTGGGAAGGCAGGAGCAGCCAAATCCCCGGGGGCATGTGGACTTGCTTTTCCCTGCTCCCGTGAGGTAGGGCGATTCGGATGACGAGATCCCTCCCCGGGCACCCTGCGCTCCCGCATGGGCTCCCTTCTGAAACACAGGGGCTGTAGGTGAGGCTCACTTTGACCCTTCCTTGGTTTCCCGCCAGGAATCCCCTGGTCCAGGTTGCCTTTGCAGCTGTCGGGGGTTTACCGGCCCTGCCCCCAGCTGCCAGCCTGGGACTCTAGGGTGACAAGGCGGGGGTCTCCAGGGAGCACCGTGCAGGCTGGAGTCCTTATCACTGGGCCCTCCATCTGCAGGTGTCCCCACTTCTTTTCCATTCTTACAACTCTTGAGTCCAAATAAAGCAAGAAGGGGAGGTTGGGAGGGGTTCCCCAGTGCTGCAGGAAGAAGTAAAAGGGATACAGATGTCAGGGTCAGGCCACAGCGGGTCACTGCACCCAGGCTTCTAAACAGCCCTTCACCACAAGGGCAGCACGTGCGAAGCCTTTCCGGAGAGGATAATAAAAGCAACACCAGGCTTAGATATTTTTTGCAAAACCAACATTTATATACTATGTGTGCAAAATCTACAAGGAGAAAGCAGCGGATCAGGACTTAGAACTGAGAGGGCCTAGGAGGGAAGGGACTGGTGGTGCTGGTACCAAGCAGGAGTTGTGGCAGGGTTGCAGGGAGAGCCGGTCATCGCCTGGCTGCGATGAGGAAGCAGTTATCAAAGGTCCAAGTGTTTTCAGGCTAATGTTTACATCAACAGCAATTTGAGAAGTTCCGTTATATACAAGACAGTTCAGTTTTGATGAACTGTTGCTAATTCATGACTTTTAAATGCATATATATATGGCACATATATTACACAGTTTGGTCATTTAGTTGAATAGTTTGCCTTTAGCTCATATAAAAAATAAATAAATAAATAAATAAACAGCACCAGCTCAGATGCATTTCTGAGTCAGGCTGTCTTAAAATTAGAAGGAATGTATTTATTTTAAAGATGTAGACAACAGAATGCCTTAGATCCAAGCCTTTCAAGGGAGGCTGAGGCAAGAGGACTGAAAGCTGGAGCCCAGCCTGAGTTATTTAGCTGCTTAGCAAGATCGTTCCAAAATTAAAAATGGCAGAGAATGCAGCTAGGTGCAAAAGCCCTGGGTTCAATCCCGAATTAAAAAAAAAAAAAAATCTGTCCTTTGCCAAAGAAACTAAGAACTAGACCTTCACCTCACTTGGCTCATGCTGTTGTAGAAATGATGTAACCAAATTCCAGGGGAAATTCTTGGTTGGAACAGGGCAAAGCGATTTGTTCTGTTTTGTTTCTCAGGCAGAGTCTCACTGTGTAGTTTAGGCTGGCCTCAAACTCAAGAAGATCCTCCTGCTTCAGCCTCCTAACTGCTGGGGTAACTTACTTGACCCTCATTTTTTAAGCCAGTGGTCCTCTCAGGGTGGCACTCTGGTGACTTGTTGCCCTCTGGGGCACCTGCTCCAGGCTGCCCTATAGAAGCAGAAGTGAACTGGGGGACACAGAGCACCTCTTACTCATTTCTCAAAAATAGTTCAAGTAGACCAAAATGATTTGTTCTGGAATTTTTTCAAATTTCCCCAAGGCGTTTGCTCTAAGAAGCAGCAGCCTAGAGTATTCTCCAGAAAGAGCTGCGCTGGGACTGCCCTGCTTCCTATGGAAGGCATCAGTTGCTGTGTGGCCCCAGCTCCATCCATTTGGCAGCATCTGGCAGAAATGGGGATTGAACTCAGGCCCTTGTGCTTGCCAGTGATGTGCTTGTTCCACTGAGCCATCTCCCAGGCCCCCAAAGAATTTTTAATCTCTCTCTCTTTTCTTTTTTTGGCAGAAAGCATCTGGATCCCAGTTATGACCCAGGGCCTGCCTGTAACCACTTCATTTCCACCAAGGGTACCCATCTGTCCTCCCAGAACTCAGAGGCTGAAGCAGGTGAGTCTCTGTGAATTCAAGGCTAATCTGGGCTCCACAGTGATACCACATCTCTCTCTCTCTCTCTCTCTCTCTCTCTCTCTCTCACACACACACACACACACACACACACACATACACACACACACACACATACACACCTACTCATTTGAGCACAGCAATGCACTCCCATGATCCCAGTACAGAGAAGGCTGTAGCAGGATTATCTCAAGTCTGAGGCCAGCTTGCGTAACTTAGCAGCTCAATGAGAACTCATTTTGAAGATGTAGCTCAGTGCAAAGGCTCTGGGTTCAATCTTAAGTACCTGGGGAAACAAAAAACTAATCAGCAGGAGCTTGTCCACCACCTATGACCCACGTCACTATCCCTCCCCTAAGTGCAAGAGAAATCCACCTTCTCTTCTTCCCTGCCCCTCTACTCATGCATGTAGTGGCCCTTTTATTTCTTTTTTTAATTTTTTAAAATCATTTATTTATGTGTGTATTTGGTACAGGGTCTCACTACCCAGCTTGGACTCCTACTGGAGTAGATCCTACACAGGGTCACAGTGGTGATCCTTCTGTCTCAGCCTCCCCAGCACTGAGATTACAGGTGTGCACCATCACACCCAGTTTTGGGGCCAGCCGGGCATGCACTACTAAGGATCAAACCCAGGTCCTTGCACTTGCCAGGCAGGCACTTAAACCCCCCAGCCCTTTTATTTCTATTTCTATTTTCTTTTTGCTTTAGAAAGGTTCTCCCTGTCTCCCTGTTTGAGCCCAGGCTGGCCTCAAACTAAGGTTCATCTCCTGCTTCAGCCTCCCAAGTGTTGCACTATGGAGCTGGGGAGATAGCTCACTTGCCTGGCAAGTGCAAGATCCTGAGTTCAATCCCTGGTATCACCAAAACAAAACAAAAATATCTAAAACCAAGTCCTAGGGCTGGCCAGATAACTCAGCAGACTAAAGTGCCTGCTCAGACAGAGCACAGCAGCTGGCCAGGGTTTGATCCCCAGCTTGCTGAGCTGGCTCCACCCCCAGGGAACCCTGAACCAGATTGAGACTGTAATCCCAGTGCTTGGGAGGCTGAAAGCAGGAAAATCACTACAAGTCCAATCTACATAGAGAGACCCTGTAGACTCTGTAGTAAATACATAAAAAATAAAAAAACTCAAACCAAGGGCTGCATTATGGATGTGCACCACCACACCCAGCTTCTGTTTTAAAATTCCCCTCTAGGGGAAGCCCCAGAATGCATGACCTACAAGCTATTGACAAACCAGCCTCTCTCTGGTCCTGTCCCTCTGGAATCTCCCTGCTGTTCTCACCCAGCTCTGCCCTGAGGAGGGGCTTGAGCTGCTGATCCCAAGCATCCCAGGCAGCTGAGGCCAACCTAACCCCTACACATCCCCAATGAGTCAGGCATATAGAGCTGGGCCCCTCATGTCTGAAGTGATGTAGGGGAATGAAACTTGTGACCTGAAAGGTACCTGGGAGGAGTTCATGTTTTCTAAAACTAAAGAATGAATTTTAGCAACAAACAGAGGTTAAGAACAGAATTTTTATGGGGCGAAGAAAGCTTCTGCCCAACAGAGGGACAGAAGGGGGTCCAAGTGGGTTGCCCCAGGAAGCTGTCTCTTTCAGGGACTTTCAGAGTAAAACTACATGGTGAGGCGGGTCTAAGGTGAAGAACATGGGAACTCACTTAAGTGGGCAAGAGGTGGGACAAACTATAGTCAACCAATGAGATTACAAGCACATTGTTCAGATAAAATTGATTAAATCCAGGACAGAATGGGGAAACAAGTCACATAGCAAGTGAGCATGAAGACAGAACAGAAGTTTATCCAGTAGCCAGCCAGTAGTGGTTGGATTAGTGACTCTTCCTGGCTTCCTCAAGGTAATGATCAATCCCCAATGCTTATCTTTAGAGAGGTCAGCATTTGCTCGATCTTTGGTCTTCAGGTCTGGCCCACAGCGGGAGTGTCCATCTCTCTCATAGTTGCAAGGTCTCTTCCCTGCTGTCCCCTTGAGGGCCTGACCTGTCTGACTGTCTGTAATATTTCTGTCTAATTTAGCTGCCTGCAACAGAAGCAGCCTCCCGCCAACCTGAAAGAAAGTCAACCAGGGTCCAAAGACCAACACCCCAGTGCGAGGCAGTGCAGTCTGCCACAGTCCAGCAGTGCAGACAGCCAAGTTAGCTAGCAATGGGGCGGGCAGACAGCCAGGCCTGGGCCCTGGGTGTCAGGGCAGGAGATGCAAGTCCATCAGGACTGTGGCTGGAGGCCCTCTGAGGATGCAAGCCACAGGGTAGGTTTGCACACTTGCCTACAGGACAGACGGAGGCCTGGGGCTTTTGGGTTGCCCTTTTGGGGTTTCCCATCGTCGCACTGGGGGTAAGTCCTCTCCCATCTGCCAAGACTGATGACAAGACCAAGACTGTACTTAACTGATCACAGCTAAGGATGTCAGCCATGTGCCCCCACTGCCATTGGATCAATATTACCTGAGTAACTATAGTGCAATCTTATTGGTTGATCTTAATTATTTCTTTGTTTTTTTAGACAGGATCTCAAGTGCAGTTCAGGCTAATCTTATGCTCACTGTTTGTAACCCCCGGGCTGGTTTTGAACTCACAGAGATCCTCCTGGCTCAGCTTCCCTAGTGCTAGGATTACAGGACTGTGCCACCATGCCTGGTCCCAGGACCACGCGGTGGGCAACCATATCCAGGACTGAGTGGGCATGCTTGGGGGTCCAGGGCCAAAACCACATGCCATGCGAGGCAGGAAATCAAACTCAGGTCCTTGTGCTTGCCAGGTAGGTTCTTATGCTTCTGAGTTATCTCTCTGGCTCCACTTGACCTTGATTTTAATTTTGACTCACCCTACTGTCTCACAATTTCCTTTGAGAGGTGGGCTCCTGGGCAACCCACTCCGGACCCTCCTGTCTCTCAGGAGCTATTCCTGTTCCCCATTCCTTTTCTCCAGGAAATTTCCTACTCTTAACCTCTGTCATTCCTTAGAATTTATTCTTTTTTTTTTGCCAGGAGGGCCGGGGAGATAGCTCAGTAGAATAAGCACCAGCCTGGCAAGTACAGGGTCCTGAGTTCAATCCCCAGTACTGCAAAAAAATTCATTCTTTGACCTCTAGGGACATGAACTGGGCGTAGCTGACATCTATGTCCCCTATCGCTCTCTAGGAGGCTAAGGCAGGAAGATCACAGGTTCCAGCCTGACCCAGGCAATTTAGCAACTTAGACCAGTCTCAAGACATAAACACTGGGGGACGAGCCAAATAGTTCAGCAGATTAAAGTATCTGCTTAGGCAGATGCAGGAGCCAAGAGTTTGATGCCTGCCCCACCCCCAGGGTGTGCTGAGATGGCAATGGAGACTGGGCGTGGTGACATGTGCCTATAATCCCAGCACTTGGGCAGCTGTAAACAGGAGGATCACTATGAGTCTGATCTACACAGTGAGACCCTATAGACCCTGTCCTAAAATACAAAAAAAAAAAAATATATATATATATATATATATAAAAGGCCTGGGGAAACAGTTCAGTGCAAAGGCTCTGGATTCAGCTCTTGATACTATCAAAAAATAAAAAAAGAAAGAAAGCCCAGCTCAGCCCTGCATGGGCCCGGGAGATGCGCCCACACCCCTGGCCTGTGGGTGCCATAGTACCTGCTTCTCTCAAACATTTCCTGCACTTCAACATGACTGGTCCTGCTTGACAGCTGTAAGGACATTGATCCCTACAGCAGCTCCTGCACTCTTCTTTTCCTTTCTTTCTTTCTTTGTTTTTTATGTATTTGGTATAGGGTCTCACTGCACAGCTCAGACTCAAACTGATCCTCCGGTTTTCACCCTCCCCAGCTCTGGGATTACAGGAGTGCGCCACTGTGCCCAGATGTGGTCAGTGGCTCAGCACGCCTGAGGGCAGGGCCAGCATGGCATGAGGTACTGGGAATTGAACCTCAGTCCCTGCGCTTGCCTAAGCAGGCACTTAGTCCGCTGAGCTGTCTTGCTGGCCCGCTGCACTTTATTGTCATGACCTAAAGCCTCTCTGTCTATAATGACAGAAGCTCCAGGCCAGCTTGGCCCTCTCCCAGTACAGCTGTTCTGCATCCAGCTCTAAAGTGCAGTTTTGCCAGAGTACCAGGTTTCCCAGCTCTGTTCCCAGTGGCACAGGCCAGGGCCCTGCAGTGACAGCTGGAAATCAGGACAGACGTTGACTTCTTTCCTCCTGCCCCAAGAGTGAGGGTGTGCATGAATCCACAGGTGTGCAACCAACTGGGACACAAGAGTTGAGCCCAGGACTTCGCATGGGCTTATAGCCCCAGCCTTTTCTTTTTACTTTGAGATAAGACTGTCTAGAACTCCCAATCCTCCTGCCTCAGCCTCCGGAGGGCTGAATGACAGACCCACGCCTGCTCGTGGATGCAGGGACACAGACCTCCGTGGAGGACGCTGGGAGTGGGCAGGACTCTCTCTTGTGGCCCTTTAACCTCAGATTGTTCCTTCTAGAAGGCAAGACCCTGAATTTCCAGGTTCTGAGCCTTGGAGCTGGAGGCTGGTCATGGCATTATAGATAGCGGCTACATTAGGTAGAAGTACTGTAGGCAGTTGGGCAGGGTGGCCAGAGAAGTCAGTGCAGAAGACAGCTGAGGCAGGCTTTAGGAAAAGAGGAACTACCGACCTTTTTTCTTCCCCTGGGAATGACAGCAGTGACTGACATTCTAGAGCCAGGGAGATGGCTTCCTGGGCACTACCCACTTGGGCCCCCCTCCTGTTCCTCTCTCAGTCAGGAGCTTTCTTTCCCTCAATAAATATATTCTTTTTTTTTTTTTTTTTTTTTGTCTTTTTGAGGCAGGGTCTCACTATGCAATTCAGGCTGGCCTTAAGCTCATTTTGTAGCTCAGGCTGGTCTTGAACTCACAACAATCCTCCTGCCTCAGCCTCCCGAGTGCTGGGATTACAGGCCTGCGCCACCACGCCCAATAAATATATTCTGCTCCTAACTTCTATTTTTTTCTAAAATTCATTCTTTGGTGAATTCATTCCAGGTACCCTTCAGGTTGGGAGTTTTACTCACCTATATTCACTTGGATTCATTCCCCAAATTTAGAGAACATGAACTTGGCATAGTAGATGTCTGGAGCAGGCTAGGAGTTAGATCAGTTCCCTAATGTTATTTGGAGTTGTATTTTATCCCTATACTACGTGCTCTATATTAACAGTGCCTGCAGCCTGCTGGATGATACAGATGCCTGCAAGGTCCCTCTGCTCCTGAGAGCAGGCCATCCAGGCCCTCGCTGCACACGTGGGCACTGGAGACACCAGGCTGCCCAGCAGGAGCACAGCGCCCACTGGAACACACACCTGCAGGCACCACCAGCCCTTGGGCTTTGATCTCTGGTCCATTCAGAACATCAGGGCATAGCTGAAATCCACAGAGCCAGAAGGGCTGCAAGCCCCTGGGGGAAGTGAGAGGCTGTGGGAACACAGGGCAGGCAGGGGACAGGGATGAGATGTCATTGTCTGGGTGCAGGCTTCTTGGATTACCACAGGGTCACATTCTGATAAGCTCATAAGAAGCTGAAACTAAATTTAAAATGCGTTCAAGGTGGGGAGATGGCTCAGTAGCATAAGCGCTTGGCTAGAAGGTGTAAGGGCCTGAATTCAAGCTCTGGTTCTGCAAAAAAAAATAAGTATTCAGTGCCTCTACCTTGCTCAGTGTCCTAGCTTGACAACAGAGTGCAAGCCGGGCGTGGTGGCGCATGCCTGTAATCCCAGCACTCGGGAGGCTGAGGCAGGAGGATTGTTGTGAGTTCGAGACCAGCCTGAGCTACAAAGTGAGCTTAAAGCCAGCCTGAACTGCATAGCGAGACCCTGTCTCAAAAAAAAAAAAAAAAGACAACAGAGTGCACTGCTTCTGGAGACAGGGTCTAGCCATACAGTTGAGGCTGCTCATGAAATTGATATAAAGGAAAGAAACTCCCAGCCTGAAAGGTACCTGGGACAAGTTTATGTTCTCTAAAAACCAAAGAATGAATTTTAGGAACAAATTGAGTTTAACAGCAGAATTTTGGGCTGAGGAGATGGCTCAGTGGAATAAGCGCTTCCCTGGCAAGCGCAAGAGCCTGAGTTCAATCACCAGTTCCACCAAAAAAAAAAAAGTCCAGCAGAATTTTTCTCTGAATTTTATTGAGAAACAAATGGCAATGAGACAGTTTCAAAATAGATTAGTAGCATAGTTTTAAAATGATTGTTTTAGTTTTAATGGTTAATACATTGCATATTGTTGTCTTCATAGTGGTTATTCATAGTACAAGATGCAGACATGATATCCTGTCCAAACACTATTAATACAAATCTTTCTTCTCTTTGAATTAAGAGAAGGTAGCTATATATCTATCCTAACTATTTTGTATATACAAATACAAAATGGTCCTTCATTTGTATACCCTTTTTTGTTTAGTTTTGTCATAGATAGGTATTCTGTTGCCATTTAAATATTGTAGGTGTGTGAATTCAGCAAACTAATCCAATATATAGTCCAGTAGTCCACAATAGTAGTGGGTTTTCTGTAGGACTAACAACGTCAGAAGTTGTTGACTTGAGCCTTTTACAGCTCAGCATATTAATATGGCTTTACTTTTTATACTTCGTTTTTGTACTTTTCTGAACAGCAAAATATTTACTGGGAGAAAGAAAGCTCCTATCCTAGAGAGTGTGTTGCCCTAGGAAGCTGTCTCTTCCGGGGATTTTTAGAGTAAAACCACATAGTAAGGCTGGTCTAATGTGGAGAACTTGGGAACTCGCTTAGGTGGGCATGAGGTGGGACAAAATTATGGTCAACCAATGAGATTACAAGCACCACTGCTCAGGTAAAATTGATTAAATCCAGTACCAAATGAGGAAACGAGTCATGTAGTAAGTGGGCATAAATACAGGACAGGGTCTCTTCCTGTTGGAAGTTGGGTTAATGACTCTCCTTTGGGCTCTTTCAAGGTGATTGATACCTATTTTGAATGTCAATCCTGATTCCTCTCCCTAGGGAAGTATGTAGCTGTGTTTGTTTCCCTTTTGTCTTGCGGTGCGGCCCACATGGGAGTGTCTGTCTCTTCCAAGTTGCAAAGCCACCTTGTCTTCCATCTTGTCTCCTTGCTGGCTGCCTATAATATTTCTATATTTCTATCTAATTTGGGTGCCTACAGTAAAATCACAACATAGCCCAAGCTGACCTTGAATTCATGGTGATCCTCCTGCCTCAGCCTCCAGTGCCAAGATTACAGACATTCACCAATATACCCAATTTGGATCCATCCATACTTGGGAACTTTGAAACATATATTTATTTTCCAATACAATTTACAGAAAATAATGGAGAGGTCAGTCAGGAAAGAAAAACGAAAAAACATTTACAGCAAACTTGTGCATTAATGAAATACATTGTATTTACCTAGTCTAGAAAATCTAACTTCTTCTCTCATTTCCCATTGCACAGCATATGTGCTTTCTGTTTAAATATAAATATGTATACTCTTAAAAATAACATTGCATTTTATATATGCTGTAAGAAAGTATAAAAATAGTTGCCTAGAAACTTCCATGTCCTAAGGACTAATGCTTTTCTTATCTTAACCCAAGCACAACATCCAGTGGTTGTCAAGAAAAATTATGCAGTCCAGCCTGGCCTGGTGGTACACACCTACAATCTTAGCACTGGGTAGGCTGAGATAGGAGGAGCACCATGAGTTCAAAACCATCCTGGGCTACACTGAGCCCAGACCTCAAAAGTCAAAGGGGGGAAAAAGCCTGAAGTTTTATTGGAGTTACTAGGCGTGGTGGTGTGGTTCCAAGGAACTAGAACCTGGAAGTAACCGCAGCATCACCTTCCGGACACGGAAGTCTTAACCTTCTGTAAGTGTGGGCCAGATCGTCCACAGCCCCATGATGCCTGGAGTGGCAGAGTGATGCTATGCTCAATGTGTCCCCCAGAGGTTGCCATACTGAGTTGTTGTAGGCAGCTAAATGAAGTAGAAATATTATAGGCTGTCAGACAGGGCCAGACCCTCAAGGAGACCACATGAAAGATCAGGGACTTTGCAACTTTGGAAGAGACAGACACTCCCACTATGTGCCAGACTTCAAGACAAAAGAGTAAACAAACGCAGCCACATATTTCCCTAGGGATGGGATTCGGTGATTGATATTATGCAGGTATCAGTCACCTTGAAAGAGCCCCAAAGGGTCACTAACCTAAACCCCAACCGGAAGAGACCATGTCCTGTATTTATACCCACTTGCTAATGACTCACTTCCTCATTCGGTCCTGGATTTAATCAATTTTACCTGAGTAATGGTGCTTGTAATCTCATTGGTTGACCATAGTTTTGTCCCACCTCGTGCCCACTTAAGTAAGTCCCATATTCTCCACTTTAGAACCACCTCACTGCATGGCTTTACTCTATAAATATCCCTGGAAGAGACAGCTTCTCAAGGGAAAACCCCTTCAGGGCCTCCATTGTCTTGGATAGAAGCTTTCTTTCCCCCAACAAATATTCTGCTCTTCTTGTTTGTTCCTCAAATCCATTCTTCAGGTTTAGAGAGGTACCTTTCAGGCTGGGAGTTTCATTTCCAGTATATCAGAGTAGCTGATCCTCGGGTGGCCATATTCTGAGACAGGGCCTAGAGGGATTCAGAGTTCTCCTCAGACCCCAGTCAAGTCTCCAAAAGACTTTTTATTAAACAATAAAATAAAACACCCTCAGCTGGGTATGGTGGTACACACATGTGGTCTCAGCTCCTGGAAGCCTGAGGCTGGTGGGCTCAAAGTTCAAGGACAAACAAGACTCAAAAGAAATGGAAAGGGATGCTTCTGAATGCTACAGCATCAGTTCAATCCCAGTAGCTCAAAAAATGAATAAGCTGGCCCCTCTCTGCTGGGCTAGCTTCCTGTCTCTTTTATTTAGTGTATGAAATCTAACCCAGACCCTCACATTTGTGTGCAGTTTCAAGCTGCAGCCCCAGGTTGAAACCTCTTTTCTTTTACTGTCTTCAGTCTCCAGTAATTTGTCACATGAGTGGAAAATAGGTAGTTGCAGAGAGGATTTTGAAGAAAGCACCAAAATTTTTCTTGACAATGTTTATTGTCATATACAGATTTGGGCAAAAGAAGAGAGTTGTCTTTTTAGTATATGTTATATAATTGTGCCAGAAATTCTTGATCTATAGAATACTTCAGTCAAAATATTTGAAGAAGGATTTTTTTTTTTTTTTGAGTGTTTATAGATATGTTTTTCTCCTGGTGGAACATTCTGAGTTTCATGAAACATTGGACAGAAGTAGCAGATGACACAGGCGGCTCTGAAGTGTAGAAGGCTTAGTAGTGAGACTCTGCTTCTCCATCATCAACATTAAAACAACAGCCCCAAAGCCAAACCGTTCATGGCACAGGAGCCCACATGAAAATTTGCATGCTGACAGCTGCCAAAGTTTCTTTGGAGTGGAATCAGGAAATTTTCAGATTGTTGCATAAGGCAGTCCAATTTTAAAATTGAACAATGATTAACTAAATTAGCTTAGGATAAGAAGCTAATTCCCCTCTTGCTTTTGCTTCTTCAGCTGAGCAAGCCAATAAAGGAAATTGACCAGAGAAATTGATTGCGGGAGTAGGTCAAGACTGCTGTTTTCCCAGGCCTTGGGCAGCACAGCAAAAGCTGCTGAAGTTTTTGAAGTGGCATGAAAACTCTGCAGAATAAGCACTTCTATAGCTCCAGGACTCAGGGGGCAGAGGCAGGAGGATTCCCCAACAATATGTGGCCAGCCTAGGCTACGTGGTGAGTTCAAGTGAAAACCAAAAGAAAAGACACATTTCTAGTGAGTGCTGTGTTACTTTGGTTTTGGCTCTTCTAAGCCTAGCGTTTCTGCAGCACAGCCAGGAAAAGCTCCATTAACAGTTGGTTGGTTTGTTTTGAGACAGGGTTTCACCATGTAGTGCAGGCTGCCTTGAACTCACTATGTCCGGGCCTCTCACTCCCAGAGATCCCAGGTGGCTGGTGCCCTGGGAAAGGTGATACAGTTGCTCCCCAGTCAGTTCAGGGACTGAGGATAATTCTGGTCAATTTAACTAGTGACACCATTGGACCATCAATTGGATCAAGGGGTGATCACATGCTGGAAACTGTCCAATTAGAGAACACCCGTTGTCTGTATCACCTTCCTCCTTGCTAGGACTCCATGCCTGACACCTGCAGCTTACAGGAGGGAGAGGATGATGTGGTTGAAAGGCAGTTCCCTTTCTCGCCTGGTCAGCCAGTCATAGAAGGGGCAGGACAGAAAACAACTGCTCAACAAACGGCAACAGGAAGCAGAAAGAGCGGAGCCTGGACTGTTAAATCCCTGAAGACCACGCGCCCTAACCACCATTGGTTCAGTAAGCCCCCATAATCTAATCACCTTCCAAAACTCCGCCCATGAGCCAGGTGGCTGGTGGGGTTGCACCTAGGACTGAACCTTGCCACTGTCCTCTGCCTGCGAGCTAGTTCCCCTTGTCATTTCTGCCCCTGTAAGGCCGGTTTTCATTCTTGTCACTGGGGAAACTTTGCTGGGTCTGAGCTGGGTGCCAGGAGGTAGAGATGGGTCAGAGATCATAACCCTAATAAGCGAGGATTTCTGGACCAACCGGAGGACACCCCTACGCTGGCAGCTCCTGTCACAGGTTTGCAAAACGGCTAATTAGGCTGCCTTTGACTACAGTTTAGGAGACAGACCAAGTGACTAATAGGATTATTTTAGGGAACTTGGTAGGAAATGTTCTGGAACATGTTGGCTAATTCTTCGGGGTTCTTTGTCAGGTTTTAAAAAGACAAGGGGAAATGTGGGCGTGGTGGCACATGCCTGTAATATCAGCACTTGGAAGGCTGAGGCCAGAGCATCCTAAAGTCAAGCCCAGCCTGACACTCTGGCCATCAAGTAAGACCCTGCCTTAAAATAGAAAGTGAAAGCCGGGCGTGGTGGCGCACGCCTGTAATCCCAGCACTCGGGAGGCTGAGGCAGGAGGATTGTTGTGAGTTCGAGACCAGCCTGAGCTACAAAGTGAGCTTAAGGACAGCCTGAACTGCATAGTGAGACCCTGTCTCAAAAAGACAAAAAAAAAAAAAAAAAAAAATAGAAAGTGAAAATTGGGCTGGGGTGTAGGTTAGTTCAGTCTGTATTGCCATGAGAACAAAAAAGGTAAAAATGTGTACATTTGGGTTGGTTTATCTTGAAATTTAAAATCCCATTAACGGCAAACAAATCGTTTAGCACATTTCTTTCTTTCTTTTTTTTTTTTTTTTTTTCAGTACTGGGGATTGAACTCAGGCCCTCACACTTGCCAGGCAGGCACTTGTGCTGCTGAGCTGTATCTCCAACCTGTGCATTCTGAAAATAGGGATCAGTTTTGAAGCTGGCACATTCCCCACCAGAGAGTCTGGAACAACATAATGTGGCCAGCAGCAGGACCCAGCGTTGCTGAAAGATTTCAGGACAAGGGGCTGGGGAAATAGCTCAGTAGAATAAGCACTTGCCTGGTAAACGCAAGGGCTTAAGTTCAATCCCCAGTTCAATCCCACTCCCCCCCCCCAAAAAAAAAAAAAAGATTTCAGGACAGTGCTGTCAGCGCGGGCGGGGAGAGGAATCTGGCGCATGAAGAAAACTCCAGGTTTCACAGATCTTGACTATTTGAAAGGTGCGCGGTGAGCTGATTTCCCTGACGCCCACCTGCCTGCCAACGCTCTCCCGTGTTCCATGCCTCTGCCTCTCTGCAGCTTCAGGGACGCAGCACTCCTGCAGCTGTGGCCTCCTTAGTCCCGGGCCTGTCCCCGCCTCCCCCCTTTCTAAAAGAGAGCCACTCTTCACTGAGAGCCACACCGCGTCCAGCGGCTCTCTCCAAGCGCGACATAACCACGCTGGGCGTGCACCTCCAGCCTCTCGGTGGCAGCCCACAGACGCCGCTGCTTGGAGGCGGCACGGAGGGCCTCTGGGGAGATGGATTCCAGCGTGCAGCTGCCTACCTCAAAGCTGCTTGACGCGGGATGTTTTAATAGTTAATACTTTTTCAGAAACAGTTTTAGACTGACTTATAGAGCTATTGAGGAGACAGTATTGAATCTTTATATGGCCTGCCCCATTTGCCCCCATTCTTAGTGTTTTGCATTAATAAAACCCACGCCCCTGGATACTGGAAATCAAGCTCAGCACCTTGAGCTTGCCAGGCAGGCATTTGTGCCACTGAGCTATATTTCCAGCACATGGTGATATATTCATTTATTCATTCATTTTGGGATTCTGTGAGCAGGATCTCATAACTAGTTTTGACTGGCCTTGAGCTCACTGTGATCCTCCTGCCTCGGCCTCCCAAGCTCTGGGATTATAGGAGTGCATATCAGGCCCAGCTAGGGTTTTCAGCAGGACTGAGTTGGGAAGGAAGAACCCAGGCGGCAGCCTCCACACCCACCACACCTAAGCACGGGCCCCCACATACACGAAGTGAAACATCCAGCTTGACCTGGGGCCGTTTGACTCAGGTGGACTTGTGGGGTCTTTCTGCAGTGATGTCATGCTGCTAGATCCACTGTCCAGCCTGTCCTCCTGGGAAAGTGACTGTTACCCAAGGCAATTTTGCCTGAGATCTGTGCAGGGCAGGGGAGGAGAGGTCACTGCCAAGTTAGGAACTTCCATCCCCATGCCAGCTTGTGGCTCCTTCCTGCTGTCCGTGTCCTGGGGCTGGGGGCTGTTGTCACATCTCCACCACTCTGTGTCTTCCACTGGACCACACACAGTGCCATGCACAGAGCAGGACCTTGCTTGTGCTGAGAGACTTGGAAGCTCTGGGCTCTGCCTCACAGCTACTGGGTCTTGTTAAATCATTCGGTTCTCAGGCTGGGCTCAACCTTGAGATCTTCCTGCCTCAGCCTCCTGGATTGATGGGTATACATGTGTACCACCACCCCCAGTTTGGCTTTAATTGCTGCTGCTGCATGACCCTCAAAGGCAAAAAGCTAGGGGCTGGCAAAATAGCTCAGTGGACTAAGGCACCTGCTTAAGCAAGCTTAGGCAAGCTCAGGGTCTGTGGTTTGATCCCTGGATCACATGTCACATCAGCCCTGCCTCCAGGGCAGGCTGAGATGGCCAGAGGCCAGGCATGGTGATGCACGCCTATAATCCCAGATAGGGGAGGCTAAAAGCAGAAGTTTCTCCTTAAGTCTGAGCCATGTAGTAAGACCCTGCAACAACCAAGTACGTCTAAAAAAAAAAAAAGCAAGAAGCTGGGCTAGGGAGATAGCTCAATGGAATAAGCATCTGCCTGGCAGGCACAAGGTCCCTAGTCCCATCCTCAGTACCAAATAAAATAAAATAAAATAAAGGCAAGAAGCTGCTGGCCTGTGAGTGACAAAGAGCTGGGGGTCCCTTGGTCTGGAGCCTGCCTGCCTCGGCCTCCTGAGAAAAGCAGAAGATCCCAGGGGACAGGGCCACACCATGCCAGGCAGTGAGGATATGCACAAGTTCAGGTCACTTTCTCTATGGTGGCGACAGCTGTCAGGGTCAGGACAGGACGGTGAGTACAACCCCACCCCATGTGCTCTGTGGGAACATGCCAGGACTCAGATGCGCTGGGAGGCATGTTCCCAGGAAGACGAGGCTTATACAACACGAATTCAGATAGACTGTGCAGCGGGGCAGTTTTCCCACCTGAGAGCTAGGTGAGCTTCATGCCAACTCCAGCTCTGGTCCAACACACACACACACACACACACACACACACACACACACAGAGTGAAATTTTGAGGTTTTACAGTGGCAGGCCTCGGTAAGTCACTAAATTGCTCTGGCTGTGCTTAAACTTGCAATCCTCCTGCCTTCACCCTCTGGGACAGGCTGCAGCATCTCACCAGGCAAGAAGTGTATTCTCTTTTCTTATCTTTTTTAATTTATGTATTTGATGCATGGCTTCACTATGCAGCTCAGACTCATGGTAATCCTCCTGCTTTCAGCCTCCCCAGCACTGAGATTACAGGCATGTGCCACCACTCCGGACTCTGTGCCCTGTGCACCCAGGGTCCCTGCACTTGCCTAAGCAGGCACTTGGTCTGCTGAGCTATCTCACCAGCCTAAGAAGTGTATTTTTAAATGTTATGGCCAAGTCTGCTTCCATTATAACTTGGAAAGTAAAGCTATAATAAGGTCAGTGTTGGTGCAACTAGTACATGTAATTCCTTTTTTTTTTTTTTTTTTTTTTTTTTTTTTGAGACAGAATGCAGTTCGGGCTAGTCTTAAACTCACTGTGGAGCCCGAGCCAGCATGAAGTCAGGACGTTCCTCCTGCCTTGGCCCTCCAAATGCTGGGAGGCTCTTACAAGGTTTTTCTGAAGTGCAGATACTCTGACTTCACTCTTCAGCCGCCTGCTTTGCCCCTGGACCCCAGGACCCCAGGAGGAGGCACACGGGTTGGAAGTGATGCTGGCTCTGTCTGGAGGGGCCTGCCTGTGTCCACACTGCAGGTCAAGTGTGGTGTGTGCGTGGGGAGGCAGCAGCTGGGACAGAGGGGAAGCAGGGACGCGTCTAAACCGCAGCTTTGACAACACGGGATCTGGTCTGGCCCTCTTCTTTTTATAGAGCAGCAGCAGCAGCCTTAATCTCTCCCCGCTCCAGTTCTGAGGAGAGAGGGCTAAGCGGCAGGCCAAGGTCCCCTTCTGTCACCGGGGATTGGTGACAGCGCGGGGGCGGGGGACTAGCACAAAGGGGCAGAGCTTGCAGGAGAGGTGGGGAGGCTGAAGCAGATGGTGCCTGGCGCATGAGGCAGGACACTGTCACCCCGAGACTCGCCCTTCTCAGGCTTAAAGACCTCTGCTGCGGGCTAGGGGCCTCTCCTCTTCCGACTGACCGACCGACCGTGTGCGCAGCGCCCCTTTCCAAAAAAAGAACCTGAGAGCGAGGAACGGATGTGGCCCGGCCACCCAGTATCCTCCACTGTCCGGAAGTAAGGGGCAGAGCGCCCCCCGCCGGCAGACAGGAGCGCGGGGCCAGGACTCAGAGACCCATGGGAGTAAGAGCCTGGCCTCTTCCGCCTGGGTCCTGGCCCCCTCTCCGCTGAGTCTCGCCCCTCTCCCTCTTCCCTGGAGCCCCTACTTCCTCCATCCCTGGATCCCCGACCCCAGAGCCTCCCTTGGCCCACACAGCCGGCTGGGGAGTGTGACCCACATGACTGTACTTTAAGGGTTACATCGCCCACTGTGCCTCTCTATCTCTGCTGCCCCAGCCTACCCTGTCTTGCCCCATTTGGCTCCTTCCTACCCACATAGTATCAAATATTTGTTTTTGTTGTTGTTGTTGTTTGTTTGTTTGTTTCTGGAACCGGGGATCGAACTCAGGCCCTTGCAGGGCTTATTCCACTGAGCTATCTCCCGGCCCCAAATATTTGTAATGTCAGATACTAAAGTCAAGAGTACGCTAAGCATCCCATCACACACCAGCATAAGCATGCCTGTCTTTATTTAACCGATTGACCTCGTGTGGCTGTCAGAATATAATATAGTAGAGCCAGGCGTGAGGTGCAGGCCTGTAACCCCAAAATTAGAGAGGCTGAGGCAGGAGAGTCTCTGCAGGTTTGAGGCGAGTCTAGCTACTTAGTGAGTTCAAGGCCAACCTGTACCTCAGAGTGAAAGCCGGTCACTAGTGACTCCTAAGTAATTTCAATCATAATCAAGCTGTTTCCAGGTACAATACCTGCACGGGCATTGGGGGGAGACTCCTGCCTTACAATTTAGGGACATATCCCAGCCTTTCTGCTACTGGTCTGGTGTCCCTCCCAAGGTGAGGACAGAAGGTGGCAAGGGGGAGACTTATTCAGCCCTGCCCACCTCCCCACTCTCCTCGTGGCCTGCAGCCACCCTGCTGCGCAGCACAGCATCAGGCATTGGGCTACTCAGGCCATATCTGTGCATCCAAGACACTTCTCTGACGCCATCTCTGCACGCAAACGGACCATGTCACTGTGCGCAGTCCACTTACTCATTGCTTGCGTGTCTTTCCCTGGAGAAGAGAGAATTAACAGATGGCCCCCAGTGATGGCTCCTGCGCCGCCTTAGCTGAGTCACTGTCAGTTTCGCACCTCTATTAACATCGCCTCCAGAGCTCCCCGAGCCCAGGCTCTAAATAGTCCATAAAGTGACAGAGTGGTGGTTAGCTGAGTTAGTGCCTCAAGGAGAGCCAAGAGCCCCCAAGTCACAGACACCTGTGAAGTAGAAGGGAGGGAAGGAAGAGGGAGCCAGAATCTGTTTCCAGAGTGCCCTGGTCACCATGGCCCTCTGGCCAGACCCCACTGAGGCCCAGGTGCCCAGCCCAGGCTTACATGGATGGAGAGTTGCTGCTGCTGGAGGTGAAGCCTAGGAGCTCCCCTGTCCCCCAGCTGGTGACTTTCTCTGAAGTGATTCAGCCTGGGAATTGGGGCTCCAAGTGCCTGGAGGGAGGACTAGCCCTCCCGGGGGGTTGAGGCAGATAACATCCCTGGAGGTGCCAGTGAGGGCCGTGCCCCTGGGCTCCAGGAGCCCAGCCCCTCTGCCGGCCTGCACACCGCTCCGCCACCTCCAGCCCTGCCTTGGTGACCTGCGGCAGCACGGTGGGCTCTGGGGTGCAGATGCCCTCTGCAAACAGTGAACAGCTGCTTCAGGGCACTGGAAATCACCAAGTAGACATTGTGTCAGCACCACGGGCTGTGGGAGTCTTTCAAGAAGCTTCCTCCCTCGTCATTTTTCAATATGATTTTGGTTATTCTGAAACAGCCATTCACTGCACAGGCCCAAAAAGAAAAGAGGGATTTTCTCTGAATGGTAAGTATAAAATACTTTGTCTGTTTTGTTTTGAGACAGGCTGGCTTCAAACTCACTTTATAATCCAGGCTGGCCTTGAACTCTAGGCAATCCTTCTCCGTCAGGGCTGGGATTACAGGTGGGTGCCCCTATACCTAGCAGTTAGCTTACTTTTTAGTTTGTTTTCTTGGCACTCAGTCAGTTATTCTACTTTTTGTCATTTTATTGACATTTCTGTCCATGATACTTTTTTTTTTTTTTTTTTAATGTTTTTAGTACAAGGTCTACAGGGTCTCACTACACAGATTGTAGCAATTCTCCTGTTTTCAGCCTCCCAAGTGCCAGGATTATAGGCTTGCGCCACCATCCCCAGGCTTAGTCACCATCTCAGAACACCCTGGGGTGGGGCCCAGCACAGCACAATCGGGGATCAAAACCAGTTCCTGCATCTGCCTAAGTAAGCACTTTAATCAGCTGAGCTGTCGGATTGACCCAGTGCATGATACCTCTGTCAGTGACTGTGCTCACCAGAGTGTGTGGTCAACGGGCAGTGAAGACTGGGTTGCAAAGGCCTCTGCTCTGTGAAACAGGAATGTGCATGCAGGGAGGGGATTTGCAGGGCTGGAAGCCCCCTTGACATCAAGTGCTTGCGTGGCTGACCCATAAGGAGTAGCAGGCCCAGGCTTCCTGTGTGGCTTTGACTCCAGTGTGGAAATCACTCTGGGCTCACACCTCAGAGATTCTGGAAGGTGATCTGCTCCCTGCGCTTTATGCCCTGCCCTCCTGGTCACTGTCCGCGTCCTAATTCAGACAAGCTAGAGAAGGATGTTTTCTCTCCCATTCATTCCTATGGGAACTGAGGGGTTATCACGTTAGCAGCACTTAGGTTTGAAAGAAAAAACTGAACATTCCTATTCCATGATGTGCGTTTTAGAGACAGTTCTTACAGGAAAACAGCCAGCTAAGCTCCAGCTTCTTCGGAAGTAGGGCACTGCAGTTCTTCTTCTTGCTCAGTTCTTCCGGCTGCAAAGCCTGTGGCTCCAGCCTCCAGGGGCCATGGTGGGAGCCCCTGCATCCCTGTGAGGATTTGAACCCTGGGAGGGAGAGTGCATGCTCAGAGGCATCTGCTCAGCGAGCAACCTGGGCCACTGAAACCAAGCATGCAGCAGCGACACCCAATGCTGGTGCTCATGAGCACGAAGGGCGTGGCCCATCGCGCCCAGTGCAGTCACCAGTCACCCAGAGGAGAGCCTTCTAGAGCCACAGTCTATGCTGGCAAAGAGCCAGAAGAGGCCTAGGTCTCCATGGAGATGGCAGGTGCTGTAGGCGACCAGACCTGCCAAGCTGCTTGAGTCCACATCTCGACATCCACTGTGGTGAAGTGCAGTGGGATAGCAGTGAGACCAAGGCCCCAGAGGGCGGGCTCCCAGCCTGACTTCATGTCCTTATGGACATCAGGTCACCTTCAGGTTCTGCAGCCTACCAGGTCCTGCCTGGGGGTGTCTGTGGCACTGCCATTAGGTGACACACAATGCAAGCTCTGACTCCTCCAGCACATTTGTCTCACACCTGTCCTTTTAGCTCTGGCCTCACCGTGGCCTCACCTGGCCCCTGTAAACCTAGACCTCTGCTTCTGACGGATTCAACTCTGAAATTCCCTGATACGGTGCTGTCTACTTGTGCCAGAAATCTCTATGGCTTCCTTCAGGAATCTAAATCAAGTTGTCTCCTTTATTGGTAACACATAATATTCAAAATGATTCTGCAGCTGTGACAAGTGCTCCGTTCATCAAATAGTCACTGAGCACTGCCATTAATTGCACTCAGATATGAGGTGTGACGGAAAAATATGGTGAAAGCTTCTATTTTTAAAAAATTAAAATAAAAGACAGGTTTGCCATGAGTCTCCCTCAAAACACGCCCTCCCTTTGGACACCCAAATCCCGTCCTTCTTGCTGCTTGCTGGAGCAGCCCTGGAGATCCTCTTTCCTGAGCATCTGGTTGTGCTGCCCTGGCTGCCTCAGTGTCCTGAACAAATACAAAACATTTCCCTTTCATGTCATTCAGGCTTTAGCAGAAGAGCCAGAAGTTGTGCATGGGGCTAGGTCTAGCGAATAAAGAGACTGAGGCCACGGCGTCACATTTTGTGAGGCTCAACAGCAGTGCTGACTGCATATTTGATCATTCCCTATAAAGATATTCCCGAGACGTGACGTCCAGAACTGCTTCAGAACAGAGCTAGAGGCTGGGCCGAGTGCGTGCGCAGTGAGAGGGGTGTGTGCTGGAATGTTTTTGCATTCTAGCATGGAGTGCTAGAATGGAGTGTATTCCCTGCCTGCACTGGGGGCCAGGGAGATGGCTCAGTAAAATAAGTGTTTCCCTGGCAAGCGCAAGGGCCTGAGTTCAATCCTGGGTTCCACCAAAAAGAAAGCATCTCTGCCTGCACTGTGTAGGAACAGGGATACAGGACACACTGGGATGGGACACGCAAGCTCTGCCCTTCCATCTGTCTGCTGAGGAAGGGATGATCCAGGTGCTACAGCGGCTTCTCACAGACAGAAAAGAAGTCACTGCATCTGGTGGCCCCTGGCACCTGTGAGCCATGCTGCCCTCTGCACCAGCCAGAGCCGGCACTATGGAGCCTTTTCTTGCAGGAGTTTGAGGCTGGAGCGGCAGGTCTGGTGACAATGCAGAGCAGATCCTGAGCCCAGTACCACCACCATGGCGGCAGACCCAGCTCTTCCAGGAGACTAAGGCCCTGCACACCACGCCCTGCTCAAGTGGAGAGTTCCCTCCCTGTTCCTCTCTGTCCCTGGCTCTGGGAACTTTCCACAGGGTGACAGGAGTGCCTCCAAGAATTCCTGACCTTCCTGAACCTCAGAGTATGAACTCAGTAGGAAGCTGGGTTGTTCAGTCAGGCTGCAGTGACACCACCATGAGCAGTGTCCCAACAGCAGAGCAGACACACAGATGGCCATGGGGATGGAAGCAGCCCCAGGCCACTCCACAGTGAGGACTGTCCCCACCACCAGAGGACAGGAGGAAGCAGAGCTTGCAACTGCCAGCCAACACTATGGCTTTGGACTTCCACCCTTCAGAACTATGAAAGAATCAATTCTGGCACTTGACGCCTGCCCTTACTTTGTCCCTAGAGCCCTGGGAGACTCAGACAGCTCTAGGAACTAGCATCAGTCCCCCCATGACTGATGGGCTATTGAGGGCCCCAAGCCCCACTTTGTGGCCCCTCCTGGGGATTCCCCTGAGCCAGGGCCTCTGCCAGCCCCCCGGGCCCTGCATGGTCCTTCACAGCCCCTGTGCCACCTTGCCCTGGGCACTTGGTATGTTCCTTTTATTTTGAAATTTTCCATAAAATGATTTTTATGTTTTATAACCAGAAGGAAAATATTTAAATGAGCACCATACATACCTGCTTTCCTGTTTCTGCTCCTAGCATCACTATAGCTGCAGAGTACTCATGACAACACTGCTGCCCTACCAACTCATTCTGTCTTAATTATGTTTTTAAGATAAGCTGCTTGGAAAAGTCTAGGTTTTCTCCCTCCTCCCCCTGCCCTCCTTCCCTCCATCCCTCTGGTGGGTCCCTGGGGTCTATCCTCCCTCATTGTCCCTGACGCAGCGGGCTGAGCCGCGCCACCTGCTGCCAACCTACTAACCGGCTTTACTCTAATCCAACAATTCAGCATGGACAGCGCTGCCTGCTCTGGCCTCATTAGGCCAGCAGATGGTTTTGCTAATCACAAGGTAGACTCTGGAAGAACAAACATCATCCAGTGCATTAGAAATGTCCCACGGCGGCTGCCCAGTCCAGTACATAGAAACACAAAAGCAAGGCAGGCCTGTGAGGCAGTGTGACATAGGTGAGGAATCCCAGGGCCCTTGTTGTGTCCCTGTCTGCCACCCAGGGAGGTCCAGCATGACCAGCCTTCCAAGTCTGTGGTGCGGCAGAAAGGAAGAGACGCAGTCACTGTGTTCATGAGAGCTTAGGGCCAGGAGGAACAGAAACCCAAGGGAAGGCTGCAGCTGGGCAGTCGGAGCCCTGCCCTGGGGTTTCTGAGCACGGCTGGGAGCAGAGAGCTGAGGCCCGGGCTGGAGAGTCTGGTTCTGTCCCTCTCTATCTTGTGAGCCATGGAGACCCAGCTCTGGCCCCTCCTGCAGAGGAGACCTCAGCAGAAAGCGCTCAACAGCTCCTGGAGCAGCCAGACCTGGGGAGAGGGCAGATGGATCTGGGCACCAAGCAAGCTCTTGGCAACAGAGTTGGGTTGCACTGCACACTGAGGATTGGTCTGTGACCCATGTGCCGCAGCTCAGACCCTGGCACCTGGGGACATGACCTGATTTCAACATAGGGTCTTCACACAGGTAACAGAGGTGAGGTCTCAGGATGGCTCCAACCCCACAACTTCTGACTGTGCAACCAGACGTGTGGAAGGGTGGGTTTCTGTTGCTTCGTGTCATCCATTAACAGTGATTGATAGTAGCAGTTCAAGGGAGTTAATATTATATGATAAAAACATTCCAAAAGGTCAAATACTTCCACATTCTGAAGTATAAATAGAGCAGGAGAAGAAATGCTAAAGACTGTGTGCTTTGGGGAGCAGAATCTCTATTCCTAACCCTAAGTCTGCAATTACAAAAGAAAAAGCTGACTGTAAAACACTTAAGAATGAAGTTAAACTGCATGGTAGGAACATGTTTGCATCCTGTACCCAGAACTCACTGCACATTTCACAGGAGGTCTCCTAAATGACTAGAAATGGAAATGACCTGACCCTCACACACAGATGACCAGCCCAGGGACAGGAGACATTCAGACAACCATGAAACATATGGAGGGCTGGGGAGATGGCTCAGTGGAATAAGCACTTCTCTGGCAAGCACAAGGGCTTGAGTTCAATTCCCGGTTCCACAAAAAAAAAAAAAAAAATTATGAAATATATGGAGACTTGTCCTGCTTCGCCAATCATCAAATGGGGCTGGTGGCATAACTCAGTAGAATATGTGCTTGCCTGGCAAGTGAGAGGTCCTGAGTTCAATTCCCAGTTCCAGCGCAGTAGGGGAAGGACAAAAACTGATCATCAAACACGTGAAAATTAGGATGAAATTATACAACTTCTCTCAAAGCCTTCTGGTGCTGATGAACCAGACCAGAAACACTGGGCACTGACCATAGCTGCTCCTGAATGGGTGTGTGTGTTGGGGGAGGGTATGCAGTAAGGGCAGCCTCGTCCCACCAAACCTGCACATGGCCTTTCCGAGGCTGACTCTCAGTCAGGGTACTAGTAGGCTTTGTGACAGCAGTGCCTGTCTGAATAATAGTTTAGAACTAAAATGTCCCCCAAAGCCTCATGTGATCACAGGGAAGGCCACTGGGAACATGTAGGTGACCTGAGGCTAGAGAATGAGGTCCAGTCCCAACTTCCCATGGATCCCTACTTCCCATGGACCCCTACTTCCCATGGGTCTCTACTTCCCATGGATCCCTATTTCACATAGATCTCTACTTCCCATGGGTCTCTACTTCCCATGGGCCCCTACTTCCCATGGGTCTCTACTTCCCATGGGCCCCTACTTCCCATGGGTCTCTACTTCCCATGGGCCCCTACTTCCCATGGGTCTCTACTTCCCATGGATCCCTATTTCACATAGATCTCTACTTCCCATGGGTCCCTACTTCTCATGGATCCCTACTTCCATGGGTCCCTACTTCCCAGGGGTCCCTACTTCCTGTGGGTCTCTACTTCCTGTCCTCCACCTCCTGGAAGCTCTCCTGTTTTCAGTATCAGGCACTGTGTCCCAGCAATGAGCAAAGGGACTGAGACCCAGGCCACTGCTGCAGTCCGTACCAGTGATGTGACTCGTGATGAACCCCGTTTCTGTGTGCCACAAGCACTGGCCTTGCTGTGCCACCTTGACCTGGGTGGACTGGGGTCTGAGAACTGGGTGCCGCATGCTTGTGTCCCTGACCCCAGGGAAAATGAAAACATAAACAAATATCAGGGCTCAGGTGAGCTTCCCTGGGGAGCAGCATTTCCTGCACAGTGTCATGTGTCCCTCCCGGGAGAGTTTAGTACTGCCTGCTCAGCTCTGCAGGGAGCCAGCTTCTCCTGGGCTTTGCTACATCTACTGCCTCCTTTGGCTGACTTCCATGGACATTTTCTCTTGAAATGAACCATAGCTCTGATATAAGAGTTACACAAATCCTGGCATCTTTCTAGATTTTTTCTAAACCTTTTTTACTTTTCCAGACCCCCTCCCCCAATGTGACAGAAATCTTGGCTGCTTTTGGAGAAGTTAAAATTGGATGCTGCCTGAAGAAGCCAGAGTGGTCATTGCCCATGGTTCCCTCACAGCAGTTCGGGTTACTTCTTCAGAGGGGGGGCATGTTGCAGGCAGCCAAATTAGATAGAAATATTATAGGCAGTCAGACAGGGTCAGGCCCTCAGCGATACAAAATGGAAGACAAGGTGGCTTTGCAACTTGGAAGAGACAGACATTCCCATATGGGCCATACCTCAAGACAAAAGGGGAAACAAACACAGCTACATACTTCCCTAGGGAGGGACATCAGGAATTAACCTCACCTTGAAAGAGCCCAAATGAGTCACTAGCCCAACCCCCAATAGGAATAGACCCTGTCCCTATTCATAGCCACTTGCTACATGACTCGCTTCCCCATTTGGTACTGGATTTAATCAATTTTACCTGAGCAGTGGTGCTTATAATCTCATTGGTTGGCCATAGCTTTGTCCCACCTCATGCCCACCTAAGAGAATTCCCTTGTCTTCTTCACCACCTTAGACCTGCCTCACCACATGGTTTTCCTCTAGAAAAGCCCCTGGAAGAGACAGCTTCCTGGGGACCATCCACTTGGGACATCCTTCTTGTCCCTCTCTTGAACAGGAGTTTTCTTTCCCTCAATAAATATATTCTGCTCTTAAAAAAAAAAAAAAAATGGATGCTATACACCTCTGTGTGGCAATGAAAGGACTGGGTTGGTCACATGAAGGAACCAGGGGTGGTAGCACCCTGTACTCACATCCAGGCAGGAGGAAGCAGGGATGGGCCATGCCAGAGCATTTGATGGCTGGGATCCAAATATCCCCCAAAAGTTTTGTGGCATAGAGGGTTTGGTTCCTGGTGCGCCTTCAGGAGGCAACTGGGCCATAGGGTTCCAACTCTACCACTAGCCTGAGCTGTGGATGAGACTAGGATTGGTGCCATTGTTGGAAGAGAGTGGAAGAGGAGGAGAGGCCTAGACAGAGGGAGCAGGGCCTGAGGCTATATTTGGGGACCCTGTTTGGGCCCCCACCCATTTTTATCCCTCTGCTTCCTGGCCACATCCTGGACCAACTCTCAGGGTCCGAGTCCTCTGAAGCCATTAGCTGAAACTGTTGTAGGCAGCTGAGTTAGATAAAAATACTTTAGGCAGTAAGGCAGGGCAAGGCCCTCGAAAGAGATAACACAGAAGACAAGATATCTTGCAATTATGGGAGGGATGGATGGTCCTGCCCATGGGCCAGACCTAAAGACCAAAGATCAAACAAATGCTGACCTCCCTAAAGATTGGCATCTGAGATTGATCATCAACCTGAGGTAGACCAAGAATCACTAATCCAACTATTAATGGATGGCTACCTCATAAAGTCCTATTCTACATTCATGCCCATGTGCTATGTGACTCACTTCCCCAATTGGTCTTGGGCCTAATCAACTTGACCTGAGCAATGGTGCTTGTAATCCCACTGGTTGACTATAGTTTTGTCCCACCCCCACAGCCACCAAAGTGAGTTCCCATGTTCTTTACCACCACAGACCCTTCTCACCACATGGTTTTACTCTATAAAAGTCCCTGGAAGAGACAGCTTCCTGGGGGACTACCCACTCGGGCCCTCCTCCTGTCTCTCTCTCAGACAGGAGCTTTCTTTCCCTCAATAAATCTATTCTGCTCATAACCTCCGTTTGTTCCTAAAATTCATTTTTTGGTTTTAGAGAACACGAACTCTTACTTTTCAGGTTGGGAGATCATTTTTCCCTCTGTCTTTTGGAGGCTCCCTATGTTATTTGGAGGTCACCCACCTCCAAATCATTTTTTCTCCATGTATCAAAACCACCTTCCATCCTTGAAGATGCTTTGTCCTGGGTATCTGGTCAAAGCGAGGAAAAGCTGACACACAGGGTGTGACACTACATGCAGCCCCCCACACCACGCCTCACAGTCACCCCAGACCCAGGTGAGGTAGAGGAGTGATGCTCTCTCAGCCCCTGGGGCTGGCAAGCTGTGTCTGCACCCTTGTGCCCTCACCCAAGATCAGCACATGGTGAGACCAACACACAAACTCTGAGAGCCACATTGAAGTTGCTTCTCTGGTTGTGGCTCAGTTAAGTCCCCTCCAGAAGCAGGCATCAAAGCCCTAGGCCTAATGTGACCACCTCTGGAGATGAAGTCATTTAAAGGGGACAGAGAGGGAGAGGTAGGAGCTAAAGGGAATGAAGCTGCTTTATGTACGCAGGACAGTTCCTCGCAGTGAGTGCTGCAAACATGCCAATAAAAATGAAAACTGAAAGAACTACCAGTCGCCGTATTATAACAACAACAAAGAGTCCTAGGTATTATGAAGACCACTAAGACGTAACAGAAGCACATATGGTGGTGCTGGGGATGGAGCTCAATGCAGAGGCCCTGGGTTCAATCCCTAGGGCAAGAAGGGAGGAGAAGAAAGAAAAGAAAAGCAGGTGGCAGAAAGGGTGAGCTCCTACACAGTTCATTGCTAGCCTAGCCCCTCCTCATCTTACTGCCTGTTTCCAGAGCCACCCTGGTGGGCCAGGCTGTGGGCCCTTGTGCTGGTGCTTGGTGTGACAGTGGCTCCCTGCATCCCCACTAACTGGGCATGGTCAATGGTGGTGCCTTCAAATCTGCACGTCTGAGATCCTGAGATCCCCACAGGGCTGGCAGGCTCAGGACTGCCCCCAGCCCCAGGCCCCGGCGTGAGCAGATTTCCATCTCCTTCCCACCTCACCTCCTCTCACCACAGTCCTGCAGCCTGCTGACGCATCCAGGGAAGTTACGTCACCTGGGGGCCAGGAGAGGTCACCACGCCATTCACAGCAGCCCAGGCCCACCCAACACTGCGTCTGTCTCCTGTTGAAGGGTAGGGCGCACTGTGGAAATGGAGCCTAAGAGTCCTAGCCCTTCCTTGCCAATCACTAAGCAAAAGGCAAAGGAGACACTGGGCAGAGGCACATGAAGAGAGCCCAGTGGTGGCCCTGTGCCCACCAAGCCTCTATGTGCAGAGTGCAGTCATTACCCACTGCTAAAATCACAGAAATGTCACCAAATAATGTCAGATAACAGAAAATTCTAGCAAAAAAAAAAAAAATGGATAAAAGCACAGTCTGTGTCTTCCTTGGGACAGTAAGGGACTCTGAGGCCACTATTGCTGTGAATCTGTACCCGCTCCACCCCCACCCCTGTGGACTCCAGAAGGAGACAGTGCAGTGTGGGCTGGATGGGGACAGACGCACCCCAGTCTACTCTTTATCCCAGAAGCTACTCCCCAGCCCCTTTTTATTTTTTTTTTTTTATCAAGTCAGAGTCTTCCTAAATTGCTTAGACTGGACTTGAACTTAAGCTCTTCCTGCCTCAGCTTCGCTGAGTATATTTTACTTTATTTTTTAAAAGGCTGGTTGCGGGACCGGTGAGATAGCTCAGCAGTCTAAAGCACCTGCTTATGCAAGCTTAGGCAAAGCACAGGGACTGCGGCTGGATGCCTCATATCATCCGCTATGCCAGCCCCACCCCCCAGAGTGGGCTGAGCTGGCCACCAAAAAAAAAAAAAAAAAGCTGGTTGCAAATGGCCTTGCCTGACACACCACCAGTGAGGCAAGACCAGCGAACATATGACTTAGACCTGTGCCTAGGGCTTGTTGGCACTGAAGGGGGAGCCAAGCAGGGGTCCCTGAGCCACCATTTGTGTCCCAGAGGCCATAACCAGATTCCCCCACCTATGGCCAGGGACCAACCCCAGAGGCACAGGACAGGGTTCAGCGTGGAGCTCACCCATGGGGCACCCAAGTTCTCCTGCTATCGTGGACCATCCAGGACACCCAGAGGGTGTGGCCCTCACCACCTCGCTGCCTTCCTGTTCTTCAGCCATAAAGCACTCTTGGGAGCAGAGCAAGGTCTAAAGCTGCTGCTCTCAGGAAAATCCATTAATTCTCAGCCAGGCATGGTGGCACCGCACACCTGCAATCCTAATGCTCAGGAGGCTAAAGCAGGAGGCCAGCTTGAGCTACATAGTGGGTTCAGGGTCAGCCTGAACAACATAGGGAAACCCTGTCTCAAACAAACAAAAGTCCATGAATTCTTGCCTGCAGTTTTTTTGTTTTGGGTTTTTTGTTTGTTTGTTTGTTTGCTTGTTTTTGTTTTTTGTAGTTAGTGCAGGGTCTACAAGGTCTCAAACACAAATCAGACTCTGATTCTCTTGTTTTCAGCCTCCTAAGCTCTAGATTACAGGCATGCACCGCCACACCCAGTCTCAGGGTATCCAGGGGGCGGGGCCAGCAGGCCATGCCTGAGCTCTGCCTAAGCACTTGCTTTAGTCTGCTGAGCTCTCTGGCTGGCCCTGCCTGCCCTATTTTACTTGGCTTGTACACTGAATGTCAGAGGAATCTGAAGTCTTTCTTTTTTTTTTGGTACCAGGGATCAAACTCAGGAGCTTGTGCTTGCCAGGCAGGCACTTATGCTGCCGAGCTATATCCCCAGCCTTGAGGTCTTAAGAGTTGTAATTTCTTCTCTTTCATTTGACATTGATTCTGTTAGCTTTGTAACTTTAGCAGGTATCAGAAAAAAAGTGTCATTCTCCCCAGAGCCCTTTTTCCTAGCCACTCCCCTGGGGGACTGTTGAAAGTTACACACTTCCACTGATGCAATCATCATGTGCATACTCTTTGTCCTCCTGGAACAAAACTAAGAATTCACATTATTTATATATTGGATTTTTACAACTGCATTTTCAAGACCGGTGATGAGGACTGTCTCATTCTCTAAAGAAAAAGTACAAGAGGTCAGAAGAAGAACATTTGCATGAGAAAAGAATATTTAATAATATTCTCAGTTTAAAATAGTGCCTTTTTTCTTATTAAAAATCAGTAAGTTCTCACTGTATACAATTCAGATGATAAATGAGAGGGAAAAAAACATGTTCCCTGTCTCCCTCAAGGTGACCTGGAGTACACATTTATCATGAAGAGTTGGTGCACGAGCCACATACATCTCAATTCTTTTTTTTTTCATAACTGTCTTAGTTACTCTTCTCTTGTTCTGGGACAAATACCCACACTCGAAACAAAGGAAGAAAAGGTTTATTTAGCTCACAGCTACTGGAGATTTCACAGCTTAAAGCTGCCTGAACTATGTAGCAAGACCTCCTAACCTTATTTGCTCAGGAGAGAAGGTCAGTGCCTGCCTCCACCTCCCTCAAACATCTCCTCTCTGCCTGAGCGGCCTCAGTCACAGGCACAGCCTTCCCTCCCATGCTACAGGGTCTGGAGGAGAGGCTGGGGCGCCTCCGGCGTCCACACTTCACAGAGACCTCCACACTTCACAGAGACCGCTGGCTCAGCGAAAGTGCATGTTGCCAGTTTGCCAGTTTAACAGTTTGCCCTTCTCTGGCCTCGCCCCTCTCTGGCCCCACCCCTTGAGCCTTTCACTGCTCCTCCAGCCGAGGTGGCCCTATGACTAACATGAGACTTTGAGGGGACAACTAGAAACAAACCATATCTACCTGAAAGCTGCAAACATCCTATCACAGCAATCGTGCCTTCTCACGCTTGTAGCAGCATAGGTCAAGGCCACAGAGGTGGAGGGAAAGCCTCCAGCACAGCAAATCCAATTTGGTGGAACAGCTGGCAGGCAGCAGCCTCAGCAAAGGCAGGGGGATCTTCCTGAAGCCCTCACAGACCCCGGCCCTAGCAGCACCCAGGCTTGGGTTTTGAGGCCTTAGCTGTGAGCAAGTGGCTGATGATTCAGGCCCCATTTGTAGGAGTCAGTCAGGGCTGCTGCAGAAAAGCAGTCTACTCAGCAATCAAGGCTGGGTGTCATTTTAAGCAACTGTGCTATTTTTGGTCCCACTCAGGGCTGTGTGCTCTTAGGAAGCTGTCACCAGACTCCGCATTTGCAACTGGAGGATGTGAGCTGAGGTCCCAGGGACAGATCTTCTCAGGCCCAGACACCAGGGGCCAAGGAGAACATAGAGCTGCTTCAAGGCTAGACTGGCCCTCTGCACAGTCCCTGTGCAAGGCGACAGAGCCCCACATGCAGGGTAGAAGCCACCAGTGATGCACAACCTGCCCTCCCTGGGCTGCACCAGAGCCCACCCGAAGGGCCCTCCTGGACCAGGCTCCATTAAGCTTGCTGAGCACAGTGTCTCTAGGGTGTGATCAGGCGATCCATTCGGGTGATCTGGGTTCCCCGAGCCTCTATATCCATCTTCTCCCAGCCCAGGTGCCTTGTACCTGTCCTGATTTAAGTCATTCAGCAGCCTCATTCCGGGGGACAGCTTGGCCCTCTGGGTTCAGGTGAGGTGCTTAGGGCCACATAAACAACTCACAAGGGGCCCAGGAAGTCCGAGCCCCTCGCTTCTCATCCTGTCTC
The DNA here is from genome assembly GCA_004027165.1 of Ctenomys sociabilis. Classification (NCBI taxonomy): domain Eukaryota; kingdom Metazoa; phylum Chordata; class Mammalia; order Rodentia; family Ctenomyidae; genus Ctenomys; species Ctenomys sociabilis. The sequence continues at coordinate 5,021 of PVKA01006733.1, read as the reverse complement.
TTTAGTGCTGTGGCAGTGGCATCCCAGGCCCCAGTCGTTCTCTACCCTCACAGTACTGTGAGTGGCTGCCATGAGACCGTTCTACTAGGGGTTTCATGAGGTTGGGCTGCGCACACATTGAGGACATGGAAAACCAAGAAAAGGGGCGAGTAGGGAGCAGGATGACACAAGGGCTGGCTCGGGCTGCTCGCCAGTCCCTCCCAGAGCTATTGGGACGATCCCACCCGCAGAGAGCCGCAGAGAGCCCCAGGGAGTGACCTGACCCGGGTGGAGGTGAGCTGCTCACAGCAAGGCGTGCTGGAGAAGCCCTGGACAAGAAGAGCCCCTCCAGGCCACGCCTCCAAGATGCCTCCTCCCACCAGGCCCCATCCCCAACGCCAAGCCAGCTGTCCCCCACCCCCTTCATCCCATCATCTTCCATTACCTTCCATGCAGCACTCGGGGGTTGCTGCGTTTGACCCCTAATAAGTGGTGACATTAGTTGGGACCTAGGACTCTTCCTTCTGCAGGCTCTCAGTCTTGCTGCCATTAACATTCCCAATAAATTTAGGGCCGCTCCTGGGGCACCAGCGGTTTAAAACACCTGCAGAAGGCCCCCCCGGAGTCCTAGCTTGGCGTTCCCGCCCATGCAGTGCAGTGGCCCAGGAAGCCTGTGACACTAGTGTCTGCCTTCGCAGTGGCCCAGGGAGCCTGTGACCCCCAAGAAGAGGCTGTCGCCTAGGACTCGAGACATGCATTTTGTTCTGAATCTGCATTTTATTATACTTTGTAAATTTTTATCAGTACATGCCCACAGTACAAAATGCTTATACTCTTGGTGTGGACTTGGCCCACAGACACAGCATGTGTCCTTCCTTCCCTCTTCCCCTTCCTTTGCCCTGCCCTCCTCTTGTTTCTCCTTTCCCTTTGGAACAGCGATCTCTACTTACTCCATATCAACTATCTTTTATTTCACTCTTTATAATCTGGGTTTCTCATACAAAGTAATCTATGTGATATTTAAGCCTGTGTTTCGGATTTACGTCATTTAACATTCCAGTCTCAAGTTGCATCCCTTTTCTTACATACGGCTGGCTTTTATCCTTTATGGCAGGGCAGTCCTCCACTACGTGTAAGTACCATCTTTTCTTTTTCCATTCACCTACTGATGGACACACAGGTCGCTTCCAAAGTTTTCTGCTGTGAAATGTGCTGCTGCATACATGGATCGCCATAACAAAGTATCGTAACTCTTTCAGGAAGACACCCAGGAGAAGGGCTGGGTCAAATGGAATTTCTAATTGAGACATCCCACTCTGGCCTGGAGCTGGTAAAGAGGTGAGACCTGGGATGGGGTGGGGGATGTCCAGGAGGGGCGTGTCTGGGTAGAGGAGCTGGATGTGTCCAGGAGAGGCGTGTCTAATGGGCAGGACCTTGGAGGCGGGGCCTGGGGTAGAGGGGGTGGTGGGCGTGTCCAGGAGGGGCTCGTCCAATGGGCATGGTGTGGGAGGCCCACAGGCCCAGGGTCCCAGGCAGTCTGCATGCTCACCCTTCAGCTGTCTTCTTCCCACTACCCCGAGCCTCAGCAAAATGCCCATGTGGCAATTATAATTTCAGGCAGTGCATAGACCTGCCCCCTCCTACTGCACCGAATTCAGGCACAAAGTCCAAACATGTGGGAAGCAAAGAACAGAAATAGGGATATGGAAGGAGCACGAATAGAATGAGACAATCTCATCTTCTCTCTGATTATAAAAGGTGCCATGCTGGGGTGCTTCACTCTGGGGCTGGGTCTACGTAACTCTGCTCCAGAGCCCTCGCCTGGCAGGTATGTGACCTGGCTCTGCCCTCAGTGCCACCACATGAATCCATCTCTGGAAGGCCTCGGAAATGGTGGCTTGAGAGATACAGAGTGGGGGGAACCCGCGAGAAAGTCTGGTTCCTTTCCACAATAAGACTCACCAGGAGTCCAGGACAGGTCAGGGAGAATGAGACTCTCTCGGGTTGGGCCCGAGGTGTAGAAGAGGCATGGGCCAGAAGGAAACAGACTCTGGGTTCTCTGCTTCAGATACCACAGAGCCGGGCTGCAGCAGATTCGCCAGGAGCCACCCAAGGCACGGAGCATTCAGCATCTGCTTCAAGGGCAGCCCTGCACATGCGGATCTGGGCTGAGTTGTGGAAACAGCCAGAAGTTACCCAGGATTGCATCACCGAGTCCCTCTTGTGGGCTATCACTTGGCTTTGCAAAAGTCCAGTTCTGGATGAAACTGCGCTGGGAAAGGTCCAGAACTCATCAAGGTGTCTGCTTTTTTTTTTTTTTGGTGGAACTGGGGATTGAACTCAGGCTGTTGTGCTTCCCAGGCAAGCACTTATTCTACTGAGTTATCTCCATTTTTGTTGTTGTTGGTGGTGGTGGTGGTGTGGCTGGCTCAGCCCACACTGGGGTGGTGCTGAGGATCAAATAGTATCCCAGCGCTTGCCTGAGCTATCTTGCTGCCCCCCCCCCTTGACAGCGTCTCTCACTGTGTAGGCTTCTTGAGTACTGGGATTCCAGGCATGTGTGCCCATGGGTGGTACAAGGTGGCTCCTTTGAGGGGTGAAAGTCCCCAGTGGTCACATTCCCTGGCCCTACCTCCCACCTCCACCTGTTTCTCTGGGGGCCACCCACTTGCAGATTGGGGACCTCATGGTGGGTGCCACAGAGAGCCAGCACCTGAAAGGGCCCACGGGACAGGGGTTGTTATGGCAGGTGGCTAGGACAGAGCTAAGGAAAGATGACAGTTAGTAGCCATGGCTCATGAGTTATACACCTGGCTCTGGGACTCCAAAGGGAGATGCCAACGGAGGTCTGCAAAGGACCCCAGAGTGGGGGAGGGACCGTGGTGATGCCCAGTGCTGACCATATGGACAAGACCAAGGCCATGCTGTGAAGGACACTGGCTCTCTCCCAGTGGACGGGGGTGGCCTGTGAGGAGCAAGCAGCATTGGGGCAGGCGGCCATCCCCTTGCCACTGGCCCTGGCCATTTGCTGCTTGTGCAGCCTTCCTGTCCTGTCCCTCATCTTGGGCGTCTTCTGCAGCTGTGTGGGCGCCTGGAGCCTTCCCACACTCCCAAGCCTGTAGCTCTTCCACCTCCGTGGATCCCGCTGCATATCCACAGGTTAGGATGGGCAACACCACGGTCACTTTGGCTCTTGGACAGTGGCAGCAGGGAATGGGCAGCTCCTTAGCCCGCGGCCCCATATGCCTCTTGATTCCTGCTGCAGCCATACAGAGTGGGTGTGAAGATAACAGAGCAGCTGCCTCCTATGGCTCTAGAGAGTAGGAATCCAAAGCAAGGTGCTGGTGGCTCGGCCCTGTCCCGCTCCAGAGTGACTCCCATCTCTGGGCCTCCCAGGGCCTCAGCAGCCTCTCTCCACTCCCATGCCTTTGACTCAGTTTCCTCTCTGCCAGCATTATCCAGGGTAGTTTCCTCATCGTGCTATCCTTTGTTCAACCACATCTGCAAAGTCTTCGCCAGAGAAGGCCCTGCATTTTCCTGTGATGGAAACCTGCTATCTTTGGGGGACACCATTCCTCCTCAGACAGAGCAGGTGGTGGGGTGTCCAGCTCCGGCTGATCCGAGGGCCTAGAGGAAGCCCGCCCCTCCCCCAGCCCCTCAGCACCCTGAGTGGAACTCCAAGTGAGCTTGTCCGCTCTCCTTGGCCCCCACCCCTGCGTCCTTGGTGTGTCCAGAAGAGTGTGAATGGCGCAGGGATCCCCCACACACACCAGGCTAGGCTGACAAAGGCGTGGGCTTCAGCATGACTCAGCACCCTGAGCTGCCACCTGGGTGGCTTCCCTGCGGCCGAGTGACCTGTCCTCCTCCGGCTCCAATGACTTGAGACTCACCTCATCGTAAACAGTGGGGACCAGCGCAGCACCTGAATACCTTGGTGGGAGCTTGGCAGGTTCTCAGCCCACCCCAGACCTGCAGAATCAGAGCCCCCACTTCCCCAAACCCCGGGCACGTGGCAGCCAGAGCAACTGCAGCAGAGGAGCCCCCTGGGTCTGTCCCAGCCTCCCGCCCCCATCCGACTGCTCTGCTTCGACCAGCCCAGTCCTGGGCTCCTCTCTCCCAGCAGGAGCGTGCGGGCCGCCTGCCTACCCAGGGAATGGGCGTGCAAGTTGGAAGCTGAGCCGCGCTCATTTGGTTTATTTATCTTCCTGAAACTCAATCTGTTTTGGATTCCAGAGTCCATTCGAAACAGCTTGAGCTATTATTCTTCCCTGGGTGGGGTGAACGTGGAAAGCAACTTTGTGTTGAGCAAAGCTGAGAAACATTTCTGTGGCCATCACCAAGCGCAGCCTTCCCCAGCAGCAGTGCCTAGCCTCGCCCTGACCACCCAGGCATCCCGGAGGCCTCTGAAGCCGTGGCCCATGGTGAGCTTCCATTTTCCTTTTGAAGGGTCATCTTCCAGGAAGGGAGCTGCCAATCACAGCAAGCGCCCCTTCCTCCCACCACTTGGCCCAGGTCACATGGCAGTCATGTGATTCAGACCTGGTGGTTGACATAGTGATTGGTCCAGCATTGACATGTGACTGAAACTAAACCAATCCGGCTCCTCCCTAAGTGGTTCCCATTGACTTTAAAGGTGAGGGTTTCTCAGCTGCAAGGATATCCATCAGTGCTCCTGCTCTTTGTCTTGGGGTCCCTGCCTAAGAGCTCCCCTGGCTCGGAGAATGCCTATCTACACAAGGAAGAATTAGGCCAGCCAGAGAAGCCTCGACTATGTCTGAGCTGGAGGAGATTTCAGCCCCATTGTGCAGCTGCTCTGGCTGGCCCCGGAGGCCCCAGAATCGCTGTGGCTCTCTGAGCTCCCGAGGGTCCTCCTTCCTTCCACTCTCAGTGGGAACTTATTTGCACTCGATTTCTATTCTTTATGGCTAAGAGTTCTGCTGAATACTCTCATCTCTCCAGAGCTGCCACACTGGGGAGGCATCAGGAGCCCTCCCAGTCAAGCACCACACCTCTCACTTCTTCCCTGGCAATTCCATTCCCTA